>CAJNDS010000097.1:80984-231096 GCA_905221605.1 Symbiodinium natans | reverse complement strand
CGACGCGCGACGCGCGACGCACGACGACGACGCCCGACGACGACGACGACGACACCCGACGACGACCACGACGACGACGACGATGACGACGACGACGAACGACGCACGACGCACGACGCACGACCCACGACGCACGACGCACGACGCACGACGGACGACGCACGACGGACGACGCACGACGGACGACGCACGACGGACGACGCACGACGGACGACGCACGACGGACGACGCACGACGGACGACGCACGACGGACGACGACGACGACGACGACGACGACGACGACGACGACGACGACGACGACCTGGTAATGCCAGGTAATGCGCTTTGTAATGCCATAAAACAAAGCACGCTCGTAATATCCTGGTAATGCCAGGTGATGCGCTCATCTTGGAAGTGAAGTAAAAGTCCTGTTTAATATTTTAGCTTTGTAATGCCAAAAAAAACAAAGCACGATTGAAAACAATGAAAGCATGCAATGAAAGCATGCAGCAACATGGCAAATGATCAACACCTGAACTCAACGGTTCAAGCGGTCAACAATGCTTCGACATTTTCGGCCACCCAGCACCCTAAATTTTCCGGAAATTTAGGGAGCTGGGCCGTGGCTTCTGAACATGATCAGGCTGCATCCGTTTCCTAAATTTCCTGAAAATTTTGGGGGTGTAAATTTTCGGAAAATTTAGGAAAGCGATGAAGCAAATTTTCCGGAAATTTAGGGACCGAGGCTTCGGGCTACCCGGAACCAGAAATTTTTCAGAAATTTAGGGGAGCGAATCCGGCTTGCGGCCGTCGAAGAGGCCCAGCCTTTCAAAGGGCACAGCCCAAGCCCCAAAATTTCCCGGAAATTTTGGGTCCCGGGTAGGCCAAAGCGGCTTGCTCGCCGGGGTCCAGAAATTTCCGGCAAATTTTGGGGCTGGGGCACTCCGAGGCGTGACGCACCGCATAGGGCTGGTTTGACCGTAGCAATTTATAGAGTAGATAATAATGCGATGATAAATTAGAAATGAAAGATATAACAACTAATATATTCATATAGATAATAATACAATGATATACCAAGAAATTTCATATAATGTCAATAAGAACTAGTGCATGAGAAGAACATACCAATACACGAATACAAAAGCGAAACCATGCGATTTTTTCTAGTCCGGCAAAGCAACCCTTCTGAGCACATGATCCATGTTTCAGGAAAGTGTGCATTTATGCGGCGTCCTTCTCTGTGTACTTGCCCTTCTTGACGTTGCGGTTCTTGCGGTCGAGCAATGCTTTTCTATCCTTGTCCAGCTTCAGCTTCGTAATCATCACCTTGGACGGGTGGATTGGAATGGGCACGCTCTGCCCATTGGCCTTGTCCCTGGTGACACGCTCCACATGAATGCGGAACTTCTTTCGGTACACCTGCGTGACCTTTCCCTCGCGGTCATGGTAGTGACCTCGCACGATCATCACCTCATCGTCTCGGCGAATGGGCACCGCTCGCACAGCATACTTGGCTCGCAAGTCCTTGCTCAGAGGAGCAGACATCAGCTTGCGCCGGATGTGCGAGGGCGCTGTGAAGTGCGCCTTGCGATTCTTCCGCCGGGAGCATGTAACTGTGGCCTTCTGCTTCATGGCGAAGCTCTCTACGTCACGCAGCCGGACTACAACTTTCCTGAAGGGCCACACAGCAGACACGCACACACAGCTGCCAAGAAAATGTAGGAAGGCATCCATGCAACCCAAACAACAGGAATCGCGACTCTCATGTGGCATCGCCACCCTGGGACCATATGGCGCAATGACTCTCATGTGGCATCGCCACCCTGGGACCATATGGCGCAATGACAGTCAGGAATTCTCGTGGATTTCGAAGGCAAGAAGGGTCTTCCCCATTCGCTCAAACTTTTTGTTTCTTGGTAGTCAATCCTCGCCAGAAGACATGTCCTCCTGACACCGACAAGGTTGGAAATGACAACAAATAACACATCTGAAAAATAATTGTGCTGACGTTTGCCTGCTGCATCTGCTCTCGAAGGATAGGGAGCTGCGAAAGCAAATGTGACTTCTGCCTTGGACCAAGATCCTGCAGGGTTGCTGTGTCACTCGGAAATCGTGACATGCGCAGACCAGTGCAAGGCATGGTGGTCCGAAGCATCAGATCGCCCCGAAATCACATCGCACACGCCAAGGCGATTGGTCCTCTGAAACAGTCAGTGCAAGAGCGCAAGAACGGAATTTCAGCCAACGTGGCAGACGTGGCACCTATTCCAGAATCGTCTGGTCATGGTCGTAAACGGCCTGGGCCGCCCAGTCTGAAACTGAAACTGACCCTTGCACTTCATTGCGCTTGAACCAGTAAGTCGTGGTCTCAAGAGCTACGCTGCATTGCCACCAGCCAGCTGGAACGATCAGCGTCTCACCTGGCCTTGCTATTCCAATACAAGATATCACTTCGGCACTTTCACATGGATCCAAGTGCCGCACTCCAAGAGAACCACGTGGGCATGACTGTCGCGGAGTCTGCGGCACAGGTCCCACAACCGAACCAACCGAGGGAGCAAGGTCCTGAAGTGTCCGAACAGGGCTGCCCGCCTGTTGCACTTTTGTCTGGACGCAAAAATGTCGACCGAGCCTCCACCGAGTGTACACGCACACTCTGCAAAACGGCGTGCGACAGCAAAACAGGCAGCAGTCGAGAGGCTTCTGCGGCTCCGGGTGTCTGGATGAGCCTAAGGAAGATGCAAAAACAACACCAAGACAAAGTGCAGAGCGCGCCTTTTCTAGAATCTGGGATAGGAATCTGGGGGTCCAACTCCACCGGGCGATTGCTGCTCTAAGTTGGCAGACTCCTGCATTGGCGCGGCTTTTCTTGCACGATCAACAAGAGATATTATGAAGAGGGCACGAGGGTACGTTAAGAATGTAGCGGCCACTTCGGAAAATAGCCATGCGCAAACACCGCTTTCTGCTCTGCACTTACACTGCGATCATGCAGATGCTTGGCATGTTTGGGAGAGCAAGTCCTGTGGCGCAAACAAGGCGAACATTCGCCTTCCCTGGATTTGGGCATGCCACACGTGGGCCTGCAAAGATCTTGAAGCACCAAGCATTTCCAGGCAACGTGATGGAGCTGAGAGCACTCCGAGGGCGCAACAGAACAATCCTCGACGTAAAGCCCTGTGAGCGTACCAGGCCTGGGTCGTCAGCATGCGCATCTGCACATGCTGACCTCTGTGCCGAAAAACTGAAGCCGGCACGGCCCGAATTGCAATGTGTCCTTGCGGCAAACTCGAGATCTACAAGCTGAGACTAAAGCTTTATAAAGCCGAGTTGTTGTTGATTGTTCTTGTCAGCAAATTGCAAAGTTAGCAAAGAAATGTCCTGCTGAGCAAGCTCCGTTTCAAAGATGAGCCCAACCTCCACTAGATGGCAGTTGGGCTTCGAAACAATGGCAGGTCCAATGAGGGCCATGCAGCTAGGCAGCACATGTCGAACCACTTCGCAGACATGTCCTCCGGCAACCGACTTAAAAGGCTCGCTCGTGGAGACATGATGCACATGACAAATCGTCCTTGAGCCCTGGCGGACCCCAAAGCTTACGGCCCGACTTGAAGTCCTGGCACTTATTCTGTGCGATGCTGACTCGATCCTGCCTTACTATCAGTATCTCATGAAGCCGCGGCCTGTTCCCAGAGTGGCTTCAACTTTGGAATGCCGAACGGGGACCTACGAAGGTGATCAAGGATCGAAGGCCTGCCGCTACAACACCATACCTCATGACGGGCGTACCAGCATGCGATGTAACGAGGGTAGGCCAGATAGTTATCCTGCACCAGATGTGGCAAAGGAATAGCGGAATCACACCAGTGTGTGTGAAGCGGCTAGCACGGAAAATGCCGGCGTGAATCCTCCTTGCACTGCGGATCCATGTCCCGAACCTCGAGTGCTGCTGCTTGGCGTTGTTTTTTTTTGCACTCTAGGTACAGACCGAGCGTACGGGCTCAGCAAGCAGAATCTCCCTCGGCAGAATAATTCTAGAAAACCAAGTATGTGGATTGAAAAGATATGAAGCGTAAGGTATAGCTCTTCCAAGATGAGGAAACATAAGAAGAAAGACAAATGATACACCATGAGAATGAAGATCAGGAAAACACCATCCATCATATATTTCTCTAATACAACGAAAACGAAAAGATGCTGAATAAATATCTGATGTATAACGTAAACCTAAGAAGATTGCTTTAACAATTTGTACTAAAATACAGTTCCGAGCAAAAAACCCAAAAACAATTTATGGGCACCTCGTGCTGCCTTCGGAGTCTCGTTTGCCACTTCTCTTCTAGGAACACATCACATCACCCCAAGTGCACCCATGAGAAGTCACATCTCAAAACCCTGAATCCTTAACGTCATGTTTGGGGCCAACCGATTGAAAATCTACAGATTCTCCGGTGACAGCTGGGGCAGCTTGGTCAACATCAGTCAACGAATCAAGCATAGGGACTGTGCACACAGAGATGCTTTCGAACAACCAGAGATTGCGTGTGAGCCGAGATCTACAACACGCATCTGTGCAACGACAGCTCACGAGAGGAGACAGCAGCACTGAGCAAGAACCACCGCAGGCCCCTTGAGCTCTTTTCATGCAGGAGAACCTGATGTTGATATGGCCAGACGCGGGTGTGATTAGAGAGTCCCCAAGATTCGTACACGTGATACGACTTGTCAACCCCACTCTGTGCGCCAGACTCGTTAGCTCGAGACAAACAGATTGATTGAGTCACTTAGTTGATTGAGTTTTGTACTGCTACCTCTTGCGTATTGCCTGCATAGTGCCTGTGCATCGCCTGCGGCTGCGTACTGCTTGCCTGCTTGCGCTTTCGTACGGGGACCCTTGTTTTGCAACTTATCTGAAGACCACTGACAGATCACAGACATTATACAGACATTCCTGGCATGTGCATCAGAACTGCATGAGCATGAAGAAAGCCGGGTCCCGAACCATGTTCACATACTTCGCAAACTCGTCCACCCTTGCCTTGTCAACAGTACGGTTCTTTGCAGGCATCGTGTTGAGTCTGTCTTTCAAACAGGTCAAGCGCGCCCGCAAGTACAGGCGACTGTGCTCTGAGTCGGCACCTGAGAAGGGGAGCTACGTGGAGTCTCGGAGTGCAGAACTTCGACTTTGCGATTCTGGGGCCGGCTCTTGGAGGATACCGCTGGAAACAGTCGCAAGCTGCCTGAGTTCATGGGGGAAGATTGGGAATGTTCCGAGCAAGACATGGTCTTTCTCGGCCTGACCACATTCATAACTCCAGTACGCCATGCCCCAGCTCCTGTACAATGCTACCGCTCAACGTTCCCAACCACCAGGGAAGCAACATCGGTCCTCATTTTCCAGCCCCGCTGCTTGTCGATGCCTGCCAGAGTACAAGTGTGTGGCCAATACACCCCACTTGCACTTGGAAAATCGAGCCCTTCCTCCTACACCACACCAAGTCAACCCGTCACCCGTCCCCTGCCTCCCCTGCACGAGCTGCCACAACTGCTTGGGGAGCCAGCGGGGTGAAGCAAGAAACGAAAAGTTATGGGATCCCTTGCTAGGACCCTTCCTGTTCACCAGTGGAAGAAGCCTCTGTTTGCTGCCTCCTTGCCTTTTTGGAAGCTTTCACTGCCGGCCCAACCACCGGAGACGGTGCAAGTATTCGCAACTCAGGAAGTCTCGAGGCTCAGGCGAAGAGTACGTTCTCTTGCTCGTGTGAAAGGCTCTCACTAGCCGAGTCACCCCACCCGCCCTGCTGTACCTCGAGCTGGGTTGTGCTTGCTGGCTTGCTGTTCTTGCTTTACCTCCCACATTTGGAGGTCCCGGTCTATACATGAGCCTGGCTCCGGCTGAGTTGCCTGCCGCTGGAGGCCCCGGCCAAGGCGGGTCGCGTAGCGTTAGAATCCGCCGAGGCCTCGGGCCGAAGGTGTACAGGTAGTCAGAATAGGCACCCCCCTCCAAATCCCCCTTTTTCGGACCCCTTTTTTTGCCTCAAATGGGTACCCCCCCTAGGTGAGCAGGGTCCGCAAGCGGATGGTTCGCCAGGACCAGAGGCAGTTGCAGCCCTTCCCAGCAGGGCCCCCCCCCTTTTCACCCCATCCCGGACCCCCCTACCCCCCCCACCCCCCCCCCTCCCCCCCACCCCCCCCCACCCCCCCCCCCCCCCCCCCCCACCCCCCCCCCCCCCCACCCCCACCCACCCCACCTCCCCCCCTCCCCCCCCTTTTCTCCCTCCCCAAAAAAGCCACATGAGCGGCTGGGCTCGAAGTGCTAATGGACGCTACAAGAGGGGCTTGATGTTTTTTGTGGTAGACAGCATTTGTTCAGACGGAGGGTTGGATCTTTCGGATAATTACTTCCATATTCATAACCTAGGCCCTTTTTTTTTGCCTCAATTTGTACCCCCCGAAAACCGGGTCCCCCCCCCCCCACCCCCCCCCCCCCCCCCCCCCCACCCCCCCCCCCACACCCCCCCCCCCCCCACCCCCCCCCCACCCCCCCCCCCCACCCCCCCCCCACCCCCCCCCCCCCCCCCCCCCCACCCCCCCCCCCACCCCCCCCCCCCCCCCCCACCCCCCCCCCCACCCCCCCCACCCCCCCCCCCTATTTCACCCCCGGTTTTCGAGGCTCAACTAGTGTGAGCACGAGCCGAAGAGTCTAAGCTTGAACCGAAACCCGAAACCTTAAATCTTAGCTCCCCCCCCCCTTTCCCTTCTGCCCTAAACCCAAAAAAACCCTAAACCCCAAAGCATGAACCTTGAGCCCTAAGCCCTCAATCCTAAACTAACCCTCAACCCTAAACCCCAAACCATAAACCATAAACCCGGAACCCTAAACCCTAAACCCAACCCTTATTGCTTGGGTCCAGCGACTTGGGCGCTGCGGATGCGCTGGGCCGGGCCGAGGCGGGTCGCGTAGCGTTAAAATTACTGTACAGGCCAACATACAGTAAGACCTAACCAAGACCTCTTGTAAATGCACTGCCAATGGAGATTGCCAGATGCAGGGCTGGGGCTCAAAATGCTGAGTCGTCTGCAGATGGGAGACTTGAGAACGTCAGGTGCCCGTCTGGAGCGAGGGACAGGAAGCACCTCAACCACGAAGCATGTGTCGCGCAAGCACGGAGGCATACATCAGAGTCCGAGGGTACCACTTCCCCCGCTGGAATACTGCCTGGGTCGATGCGCATGTTCAGAGCGCCTTTTCACAAGCTATTCACCTCCAGGGTGCGGATGTCTCCGCAGCACTCCAGGAGATGTTGGCAGAAAGTGGTATACTCCGCTGGCGGATGGGCAATTTTTGCCTGTGCCAGCTGCATGCGCATTTCCTTAGCTTCAAAGAGGCAGCACACTTTCATGCGAAGCCGGCCCAGCCTGTGCCACTCCGTGTTCGTGCCCCTCCGTGCCCCTCCGTGCCCCTATGTGCCCCTCCGTGCCTTCTGCAAAGGAACAACACCCAGCACCAAGTACCGAGCCCCTGTCCTGAACTAGGGGCCTGCGGGGCCTTGCCATGTAGCTGTACACTAAAGTGCAGGGTTAGGGGTTCGAGGGACAAGGAAGCTTCCAGCTGGGCGGCCGCAAGCAAAGGGCTGGCCTGGCTGGTCTGCCGCATCTCTTGGGCCAGCAGCTCCTCAGTGTCGGGCGCTGGCTCCGATCGCGGTTGCAGGGATCCGTCGCTGCCTTGCAGGGGTGCGCGCTGACATGCCAGAGATGCGACTTCCTGACGCCGAGTCGAAGTGCCTAAGTTTCTAATGACTAAGGGCAGGGCCGAAGTACAACTCAAAATCCTGGCGCCGCCAGTGGCGTGTGTCGGCCGGTGGGCTGGGCGCTCGACTGTGAGGGAAGCGCTCCCGTAACTTGTCAAGGCTTTCTTTGCTCAGCGGCTTCGCCTTCCCTCCGCGCAGCTCGGGAGCTCTCCTCGGCGAGGACTTCCGAGCGATCCCTGCTTTGGAAAGCCTGGCTTCTTCAAGCAGCCTAGAAGCTGGTGCGTCATCCGACCAGGCAGACAACAAGCCAAGGAAGCCATCCAGCTTGTCTTCGCCTTCTGGGGCTTTCTCTCTGGGCTCAAGTGCGAGCATGGGGGCCTGCACCTCTGCGCAAGACGCCTCTTGGTAAGGAGGCCCCCGCGCGGCTTCCACGTCTTCCACGGCTCGCATGTCCGTGGCTTCCGCGGCTTCGGCTCCCTCCTCGCCCTCGCCCTCGCCCTGGCGATTCTGGGATGCCAACTTCGAGGCACTCGCTATCGCCGCAGCGTAGGGCCCGAGCTCCTCCTCGACATCCTCAACATCCCCCAAGTCAGCTGCAACTTGCACAGCGGCAGCCCACACGCTCACCAGCCCCTGTGCAGTGAGCAACACGTCTCCCCGAGTCGCATCCTCGGGCTCTCTTCCCTCTGTTTCCAGGCAGCGTATGGAGCTACCACAGGCCCAAGAGTAGGCTTGCAAGTCCATTGCTGTGAGTCCAGTGTTTTCAAGAGCCGAATATGTGTTCAGGGAGACTTCTTGGGAACCCCAGCTGATGGTTAAAGGTTGCACGCATATTTCCTGAGTCTACGGACCTGACATCCTATATCGATATATGTACATATATATATATATATATATACTTATTTATTTACTTATTCATTCGTTTATTTCTTGTTATTTATGTATCTACTGATTTTCCACCCTTTCTGCTCATGATTCCTGAGCCACTCTAAGCCACAACAATCAAAGTTCCACACCTGCCTCGGCTGCACTCTTACGCAAATAGGGGCTGTACTGCAATGCTTTGTAGCAACTCTATATATCCGTTGCCAAGGCATTGCGTTGAGGGTGAATCGCAGCTTTTAAACCATTCGAGCCAAACCATGCGCACTATTGCGCGCCAGCGGCCCCTGGGGCCGAAACGCTCTGTTCTGCACGTTTCGGCAGTCCCGCTTCTCAGCGTGGGTTACACTACAGCTGCGGCATTCGCGGGGAAGCACTGGCAACGCGAGACTTCAGAGTTCGGGTCGAAGCTTTCCAGCACCATCCCACCTCTCATCCAAGCTTGAACCTGCTAAAACCATCCTCTTGATTAGCCAGCCTGTGGCGAGTCTAACAAGTTAAGCAGTAGAGTTACCGTATTTTTCATAATGAAAAAGAACGTTGTAAGGCCGCGGCATTTTCCATGCCTTGTCCTTGCCATAGTGCTCGACCTCAGCTACATATTGGTCACCAAAAATGTCGTTGCTGAGACACAACTCCTTTCAGGCTCGGGGCGAACTCATCGAACGTGTAGAACTTGTCATCGTTGGCTTTTCGGGTTTCCTTGTCAAGTGCGAGTACGAAGCTGTCACAAGGAGCAGAGACCGGAGCCGCGAAGGAGGCCGAGTCCTCCTTCGCACTTTTCCACTCGCTGATCCAACCTTCCTTTCGATCGTTATACAGTACACAGGCTGCCCTCTGCGAGCGTACGCTCTCTTCCTTGAGCACAAGTACTGCTCACACTTCTTTCGGCCTCACCCAGATAGTCAATGTAGTACTCTCGGAACTCGCTGGCCCTGTAAGCCTGCTCTCCATGCGCGGCTGTCCGTGTTTTGTGTGGCCTCCCTCGCCTCCCTCGCCTGCCTTGCCATTTCTGGCGATGCGTGTTTCCTCGTAACTTGCTGCCTTGGGCATGGCGGCATTCGCGAACTGCCCCAAGGATCAACCAAACCGAGCCCTCGACGTTGGTCCACTTCTCCTTGCCATCCTGCGCCGAAAGCTCCGACGCAGACACGGTCCAGGACAAGCATGCAAGATGCCCGGTCGTTGGGGTAGAACTTCTTGAAGTCCAGCGCCGTGTAGAGCTTGCCATCCTCTGCGCTGCCATGCTTTGTTGACAGACCGCTACGTCCCATGAAGGCCATGAAGCCATGAAGCACCGTAGGCCAGAAAAGGATGAGGCTGGGCAGCCGGCGTCGGCACGCCGTCTTTCAACTCCTCGTGGGTCGCAGTACACCCAGTTGCCTTTTATGGAGTAGTGTCCACAGCCTGGGCACAATGCATCGCCGATCTCAAGCTGCATCAAGCTGCCTGAGGGCAGCTCTTGGGCAGCCCGACCATACTTCGTGCGGCACCAAGGCTTCTCCTGGAGCTGTGGCAGCTATGTTCTCATTTCCCAGATCGACAACATAACAACACATACAACATCCGACAATGAAGTGTCCGACTCTTGCAAAGTCCTCGTTGGACATGAAGTGGAAGTGATACCCACAATGGCCATGGGTGGTCTTGCCTCCACTGCGGCAAGACCAAGTTGTGGGTCCGTGAGTTGCTGGCTCTGTGCCTCCTGCGCAGCGGCAACCTAGAACCTCCTGGCCATGCTCACCGACCATCTTTTCCTCAAAGTGAATGCGACTCTCGCTCTGTCAAACTCTTGAAAACAGCCCTCACAAATGATGCGGGCAGCTTTATGCACTGCTTTGGCTCCTCGGCGGCGGCGAAAGCCGCCCATGTCAGGGTGACCAAGCTGCTGAGCCTAGGAACTCAGCAAGCTGCTAGGATGGGCCACTCAGCAACAGAGTAAGATGGGAAGAGTACTCAATACTCTTCAACATACCTCAACAATCCAGCGCGCCTCATTCCGAGATTTCTGGGCCCCCGTGTCTCGCAGTCTGAGCCAGCAGATGCCATCGATGGAACAACATGGAGGCGCAGCTGGTAATGATTCATCTGCAATGGCTCGTTTTGGAAACTATGCAACCTTTTTGTCGGCGCCGAGCTGCCTTGTCCAGGAGAACTTTGCATTCACTAAGGCATCTCACTAGGGCAGCTTCGACAGTTTGCAGCTTGCTCAGCATGCCACAGCTTCCCTACTTCCATTCTTTCTGCAGCATCCCCTTGTCCGACTTGCTGATGCCGAACTCGTAGGTCTTGACCGGGCCATGGCCCAACGGACCATAGCAGCAGCCACAGCAAGCCAAGCTTGTCAACAACCTCAGAAAGTGCCCCACAAGCTACCACAAGCTACCACAAGCCGTGAACTGTCGAGGGGACGAGTTTGCAAGCTTGGGATGCCCTCAACGCAAAAAATATGTCATCAGATACCTGAGTTGTGGCACAGTGGTGTCCAAGGTGCATCACCAGTAGCGTCGTCAGCATGAGGTCGTAGACTGGGAAGGCCTTGTGGCACCTGTCAGAGCTCCATTTGGACAAGCTGCAACCCATACCCGAATCATAGCTGCACTTCACATGATCATTGCAGGGCTTCGGGGGACCGCGGGGACCGTGGGGGGCCGGGGACCTGTGTTCTGAGTCAAGTAGAAGGCGACCCATGCAGCGAGTGTCGGCCGCTGCTGCTATCGCCTCTTGTGGATATGGCACCGCACAAACACCGCAGAGGCTGGCACAGCCGATGGACAAAGAGATAGAACGAGACTCTTGTGAAGGATCTGGCTTTGACTGAAAAACAGCAGGTCGGGGGCCGGCCTGCTGCAACTTCCCTGCCGAATTGATGTGGTAGGCATCCAGGGTGCGGCTGACGTTGTACCTCGGTAGCGCTTGCAAAGCTTCTGGCTTACGGCTTCAAGGGGCGCCCGACATCGTCTGGGGCAGAGGCCCGGCCAAGCCGTTCCTCCAGAGATCCTTGTTCAACGCAGCACATCTTGAACAAGGAATCCCCTAGTGTCTTGAAAAAGTTAAAGTCATCACGCGAAGACCTGTCCTGCTTGGGCTGCCCTGTGAGCATGCGAAACACTAGCATCTCTCCAGCAGCGGCAGAGTTTGCCACATGCCTCCATCGCTGCCAGACGCACAGTTGTGCACAGCGAATATCAGTGAATCATAATGAGTACTACTGAGTACATCATTGCATCCAAGCCGCCCAAGGCTTGTCAGCAGCGTCTGCTGCTGAAGGCTTTCGGAGCTTTCCGCCTCTAGACAGGCCGAGGCACGGCAGAGGATGTTTACTTCTGAACATTACATGGCAATCGTAAGCTTTCGCATCACAAAACAGCTTTTGAGTTATTCCGCATGCTGAGGTCTGCCAACCCTGACCATGCATGGATTGGATGGGTGCGAGTGGATGCTGCACAAAAGTCAGCGGGGACTTCGGGCGACATGCTTTGCCATGCTGCACCATACAGCGCTCTACGGCTCCACCTTTAAGGCTCTGAGAAACTCCAGCAAGCTCGCATAGCGGGCTGCCTCGCGCTGCTCTTCCGTGTGATGCTCCAGCTCTAGAAGTCCCAGGTCGGAACGTCCCTGGCAGCGACAATTGCTATCAACCACCCGACTCTGGTCACCCCATGGTTGTCAAGGTGGCTTTGCTTCTTGGCTTAGCATTTGCCTCTCGGGCTGCGCGGACCGCATCAACCAGCGGCAGGAGCAGGACCCATAAACCCTGCAGGCGAAGTCCTCTCGCCATGGCGCCTGTGGCTCCTCACTTTGAGAAAAGCTACCCCCACGTGGTTCACACTGCTGCGTTTAAACAAACACAAGTGGAGCCCTTTCGGAACATTCTGAAATCCGAAGCCACACAGACATGGCGCTTTCATTCAGAGCTGAAACATGGACACGTATAAGTCTGAGAAGTTGACAAACTACCTGTGAGCCACGTCACCACAGCATGAGGCGTTCATCATCTCAGAGTATCTCAATGCGCCTTGCACGATCAGTCCTGCTAGCCGCTGCAACTATTGTCTTTTGATTGGTCATCGTGCATGTGCAGCAGGCGACCGTAGCGCATGAGCGAGCCATCAATGGTTGCCTGACGACGAGGTTTCCGGGGTCACTGGGCCAAGATCGAGTGGGAAAAGCCCCGGAACCTCCGTACTTCAACCGGCTTATCCGTAAGCTTTGACATTTGTATTCCTCTTGTTTTGCATACTACAAAGTCCAACTGTCCAACCCTGACGGACTTGCTTGGTCAAGAAGACAACCACATGCAACAACTTGCACAATGCGCAGGCTGGCAATGGCCTCAGCTCGTAGCTGCGGATGCTGTGAGCAGAACTGCAGCAGGGCTGAGAGGCACGAAAGGCAGGGTGGCTCCGTCACAGTCAGCTTCACGGAGCCCTGAATCCTTCCTGATGCTTCCAGCCGCCGGCTCAAGGCACTCAGGGCGCGGAACTCGGCGCAGGCAGAACGATCAACACCGCTAACAGCACTAACAGCTCCGTCCACAGCGACGGTGAGGGGCATGAGCGGGCCAGCTCCACCAACTCCCCCAAGCTTGTTCTTCCGTCTGACCTGCCCTTTGAAGTCGTAGCCCTCTGCAGTAACGTCATAGTCGATGACACACAACACATTCCCCACACCGCCCTTGTCGAACTTTGAGACTAAGGTTCCAGACTTGGCCATGATGCCAGCAGCAAGAAGTAGTTCACAGCTTCCAACAACACCCAGTGTCACCGCAGGGATTCTCTGGAGACTGCTGGGCTCCTCCATGAAAGCGGGCAGCGTTGAGTCCAACAGCCGGTGCATCAACGGCAACAGGGACGGCCGCAATGATGGAAGAGAATCCAACAAAACCCCGAGTTCTCGGGCGCCTCCCGTGCGCCGTTTGTGCGAGCACGTGAGTTCTATATGCTATATGCACAAGGAACATTCAAACAAAAGCTGCCCAAAACAGTGCAAAGTTGCCAAGCGTATCTGCATGGTGAACTGCTTGGTTTGAGAAGATCTCGAGCACTTGAAGCACCTGAGCTTTCTGCCAGAAGCGGGGCTGAGCCATGTCGGCAGCAACAGGCTGCCAAGAGCATACTACTCAAAGCTACGGGGAAAAGTGTGACGTTTTGCGTGGCTTGCATTATCGATCAGAGACGCCCTTCAGAAGCCCTTGAGGCATCTTATGTGCTCACAGGCTGTCTCCGCATGCAGCGGTGAAACTGAGTCACCTCCGAGGCTCAAGGCACTCTTCATTTCCAACCTACTAGCCACTTTGCAGTTTTGGAAAAGATGGCGTAGATTTTCTAGACCATCCACATGTGTGGCACCTTCCTGTAGATCATAGCTCTATGCGTGCGGAGCCACACTCTGCACCTGCCCGGTCCGTTCGATGAAGATTGTCGGTTTCGAGCTAATCTCATCAACTTTCAGACTGGGAGAAAAAGCTAAGAACTAAGGCGAAGATCAGGGATTTGCAAGCAGTTGCACGAACATCCTCTGTGTACAAGCAGCTCCTCATCTGCACCCATTCTAGCACGACGTGGCCATGCGATTCTGAATCCGGTGCATGTAAGCGTTGCTGCTGTGGCCAAACTCTGTGACATTGCGCTTGGCCGTGGCTCGTTGGATATTTCGCGCTGATTGCACCGACTGGCGAATCTCCTCTTTCAGGGCCGAGTCGGCAGCCTTTGCACGATCCATCCGTGCAGCAACCGTCTGCTGCATGGTCTTGTACTCTTGGATATCTCTGTCCTGATTGTCCCTGCGGCGCTGCGTCTCGGAGATCTTGATTTGATGCTGCTTGCGCTGCTCTATCAGAATGGTCTTCTGCCGTTTTTGCGCCTCACGGTCCAGGCCTGCCTGCTGCTCGTTGTGCGCTTTGGCCTCCACCATCTCCGCATTTGCAGCCAGGAATTGCCTCTTCGTGGCAATTTCTTTGAGCTCAAGCTTCAGTCGCTGCTCCTCCTCCTTCTTCTGCCTCTTCTTCAGCTGCAACTTCTCCGCTACTTCCACAATGCACTTTTCTCGGTGCCTCTGCTTCTGCTCCTCTTCTAGAATCTTCTGCCGCCGGATCTGTTCGTGCCTCTGTTGCTGCTCCTCCCTCGCACGTTCACGTACTTTGGCCAACAGTTCGGCCTGCACAGGATCAATACTGTCCATGGCGCAGATCGAGTTGCGCGTGGTTCAAAGACAAACACCATACAGCCCTCTGTTTAAGCCTTTGCTGGCTGCACTGCGACATCTCAGCCTTCTCCGTGAGCTCCTCCTGCTTCTCAAGCTTCTTTGCGAGTTGCCTGCAAGTTGTCATTTGTCATCACAAAGCCTGCGACACTGTGCGCCCGGTCTACCACACTTATGACACATGCGGGCCTTTCGCGCTTTGTATCCAGCTCCTTCTCACGTTGAGCCTCGACCTGTTTGCACGTGCACGTCAACCATGCTTCCCTGTCAAAGTCATGTCTCGTGCAAAGGCAAAAGGCAAAAGAGCCAGTCTCGGCGCCGCACGATTCTCAAGCGCTCTCGAAGCTCGGCCAGGGACATCTCTTCCAGCAAGCCCTTCGGAGTACGAGGTGCATGACGTCACATTACATTATCATATAGAACACACATTTTGTCGTATCATCTGTGAGAGAATACGCTTGTAGAAATGTGCTCAACCCGCCGTTCAACTGCTCTCTGAACGCCCTCCGGAGAGCGGCCCCCGGCCTGGCAGGGCGGCTCTGCAGGATCGAAGACCCTCAGTTTTCCAGGGTTTCGAAGGATATGTAACGAAACATTCGAGAACAGTGGCATGCTCTTGCCTGTACTTTGTCACCAAGTTGCTTGAATTTCTCCACAGGCACCTTTTCCAGTGCGCGAATCTGACGAATCAGATCTTTCTTCCTGTCCATCTCCTCGCAATGAGAAGCACTATAAAGAAATTCAGATTGCAAACAGTGGTCTCTCTTGGCATGAGCATGGCAAACTTTCCCCATTGGTAGCGCCTGCTCCTCTTCCCTCTTCTTCCTCTCCATGTCAACCTAGCCACGGCATCATGAAATAGTGATGAAAGGCAAGAAAACAACCAACCCAGAGAGGTGGTGCATGCAGGTACTTGCAAGTGACCTCACGCTCCTTGCGCATGTGGTCCGCCTTCTGCAGCCTGTCCTGGTCGGAGGTCTGCTTAGAGAAGCTTCTTGGAGCGGTCGCCACACGAGCCTTGAAAGCATCCTGCTCTGCTAGCCGGGCCCTTTCACGGTCCTGACGAGGCTGTTGGCTGTGCTCTGCGGGGTGGGGGGAGGGGGGGAGTTTTGAGGCCCCTAACCGTCCCTAGGCAACTCTTCGGCCATGCTTTTTGTCTGACATATGTGTAAGGTTCGTGGACTTGCCTGCACACCTTGGGCGTGCACGCAGCCACCGCCTAATCACCGAATACGTCGTCGAGCTCGGCTCTGCAAGTGTACTGCTTCGCTAAGCGAGTCTCAGCAGCCAGTCTTCTCAGAATCCTCGACTCCGCCATTCCCGGGTCTTCTTGTGGTCGCAAGAGCCAGGACAAAAACTCTTTCACGTCAACGGAACCATCGCGATTGACATCACATGCCTGAAACATCTTCATCGCTGAGATCGAGGAGAAGGTTTCATCAACAGCATTGATGAGTTGGCAGAACTCCTGACGAGCACCCCGACTTCTGCCGAATCTCTTACTACTGATAGGTGTTTACATGCTAATGCTATTACTTGTTTGTCAATAATTCTTATGAATTGCTGTTGTTGATCACAATGATATTGAATTTCCTTTCACTTCCGAAACTCTCTTGAGTTTTCTCTGATTATGCCTCTACAGGCCCTGGGGTCTAAGGAAACTATACCGAAACAGAAGGGAGGGGAGTGGAAGAAAAGAACAGAAGACGCCAGCAGAGGGAGGAACATGCAGGAACTGAAGGGAAGTATGTGAAGTGAAGAGAAGTGGTGTGAAATGTGAAATGTGAAATCTTGCCCCCGTTGGGGTCCTTGACCTTCATCCGTCCGTCACCATCCTCATCATGCCGCGAGAACAACATCAGCAGCTCTGCTTCACGTCTTGATTCTGAATCTGGGGAAAGCTGGATCGGGTCGTCCATCTCTTCGGGCTCCTCAATTTCGCGCGGGGTGCCTGCTTGGACCTTCGCAGCAATAGCAACTGCAGTTGCGGCCGGCGCAGCGGCTGCCGCTGGCATGATGTCGTAGTCGAGCTGTGCGAGGCGGCTCCGCAGCCAGAGCTTGTGGGCATGCAGGGCCTGCCCGAGCTTCTCCGCATGGGTCAGGAGCTTCCTGTAGCGCTGGATGCACCAAGCTGTGATGTCTTCAGGCGCACCCTCGTGTGTAGCGCTGGCAAGGTTCCAAGAGAGCTTCCGCAAGCATACGGGGCATAAATCCACCTTGTCTTGCTTGCTGTCGCTTTCGTGCAGACCACTGCTGCCCTGCATGCGACACACATAGAACTGGCAATGCTTCATGCCCAAGAAGTGGCCAACCTCCTGTGAAAGAATCCCATGGGCTCGCCGTAGAAGAACCTCCAGATCCCCTTCTCGACGTTCCTTCGGGTACTCCTCAACCACTTTCATGACCTCAGCGTCTCGCCCTCACATGCCCTCGCCCTCACATGCCCTCACTCACTGACGATTGGTGGCGTCATGTGTGCCTAAATCTCCCTACACCCCTATCCGTGGCCCCGAAGAATTTGCATCTCGACGGATGGGCGATCTGAGCTCAAAACATCGAAGTCCATGCGGCAACTCACTCGATACCAAGCTGGATCCATCCTGCAGAACGAGAAGATGCCTGCACGGTCACGAACTGAGATGCTGCTCAGCACGAAGGTCTGCGTATTGTCAAAGAGATCTTCCATTGTGACTCCCAGAATGCAAAAGCCGTCTGCAGGAAGACGGATACGGAGTTGCCTTAGGCTGTCCTTCGCATGGTACTGTACGTCATTGCCGTGGCCGTTGCTTCGCACTGCTATTCCCCTGCCACTGAGCATGGGCTCGTAATGCAGGATCTTGCAGGGCAGTCCAAACCAAGCCTCGAGGAAACCGGAAAACATGCGAAGGTCAGGCAGACTTCCGACCTGGGAGACTCCGGGCTTGCCGGGCTCTGTCAAAGGGAGCAAGTAGATCGTGTGACGCAGTCGAGACGGCAGAGGCGGCTGTTCTAGGACGTAATCCTTGAAACTTTGCGGCCTTTCCTTGGAGTCAAACATCCAAGTATCTGGGATGGCCGGCAGAGGTGGCAAGAACAGTGGGCTGAGCGGCTGAAGGATCCGTTGAAGCTTATTCATCTCCACTGGGCTGCTCTGCCTCTCCGGATAGAGCTCATGAAGCTGGATTGGGACTGACTTTCCCTCAGACATCAGCAGCAGCGCAGTCTCGTCGTACTGCAAGCCTATTGCCTCCAACTGAGCCTCAGGTGGTGGGGGTACCCAGGAGCCAGGTTCATCATTTGGCAGGTTTCTCCACTTCTCCAAGGGGCTGCAAGTCTTGGAACCCTTTCCAGTGCCCTTTGCGGCGCTCTTTGTCACCGATGTCACGGGTGGCATGGGCGACACTGGCCTGGAGACTGACTTGGAGGGTCTGCGGAGGCGCCCCACCTCCAGGGAGCCTGTTCCCAAAGACTGGGAGGATGTTGGTAGTGGTGCTGGAGATTGGCTCCTGGCCCTTCGGCTCTGTGTGTTTGCGCTGTTGGTGCTCTGGGTGCCACATGGCGGCAGCGCAGGCAAACTCGGCCGTTCTTTGCTCGAGCGGCGCGACAACCGCATCAGGCTCAGATCTTTGGCTTGTGCCTGCACTTTTCTAGTTTTCTCTGGTCGAGCCCGTCCGCTGCAGAACGCGCACATTTTTGCACATGTTTCGAACCTGGTGGCTCTACGACGTTTCCTTCTGCGGGCTTCTTCACCTCCAAAATGCATCATGATCCATCAAGTACGGGGTGTCCTCCTTGGTCTCCTCAACCAGCTGCTTCTTCTCGCCCATTTCGTAGTCCAGCATTTTTTCCTGCACCAGAAGGCATGTGGTATCAACGGATCTCACGGGAAAGCATCTAGCAAGCTTCTGCGAGCGTCCTTCAAGTCCAGTTCAAGTTGTAGCTCCTGGCATTTTGCGAGCGCTAACAGCTAAAAGTCTAACAGTGCCCTTGACAAGCCCACGTATCCGATGTCCTCGCGCTGATGCTCCGCCAGGATATGCTTCTTGCGCACCGCAGAGTCGAAGGCTTCCATGGCACTGTCGCGCGACAGCTGCATCCTGAGGGAGCAGCGTGCATCTACGCGACGCGCTGCGCAGGAAAGCGGGCTTTCTCTCTCGGCTTCTGACTCGACGATGCGTTGACGCACTCGCATCTCCTCTTCATTGTGATCCTTGGAGTGGCCGACAGCTTCGACAGTATATAGACGACGGAAACGAGGCGCCCTGTCAGACCCTGTCAGACCCTGTCAGACCCTGCCTTCTCCTTCATCTTCTCTTGCCATGTATAGAACTGCGAGGCATCATGCAAGTCCTCCTCGTAGCGTTTGAGGGCCTGGTACTCCTCACACCATGCAAACGCCAGGGCACTTAACTTTGTTTAATCAAAGCTGGATACCTCAAAAGGGCTCCTTGGCCTGCTTCTGCTTTACCAAGGCATCTTCCCGAAGCACGGACGCCACGTTGTGCCTCGAAGGCGCCACAATGACAGAGCGCAACGAGAAACACCGTGCGCAGGCCTGACTGTGGCATCTTCTGCCGTTGCCATGATCCTCCTGAGATGCGGAACTCGAAAGCACAAAATTCTAGGCAGCTAGCATGATCCAAGGGCAGCATCAGAACGAAGGTGGGTCGCCGCTTTGCAAACAAGTACACCATGAACACACACACACACACACACACACACACAAACAAACAAACCAATACAAGGGCCATGATCGTGGCATGGCAGGGTTCAGGTGGGTCAAGGGTCAGAGCTTGGCTGAATCTGGCAAGGCTCTTCTTCGTCTTCGGGACGAAAGTGCACTCTGCCATACGCTCAGATTCCACCTCAGGCTGCTCCAGATTTCTCCGGACAAAGACAGAGGACCCGCAGAGCCTGCTTCTTCAGGTCATCGAAGGCAGCTTCATGGTCACGACGGGATGCCGTTTCCAGATCTGGCCAAGCTAAGCAGCAGAATGTCGTGGGCCACGACAAGAAGGACGGGGAACAGCCAATCGCAACCTGTGGCCACTTAGATTAGGAAACCTGGGCTGAGCTGCTAACTGAAATGGTCAGCTTCGTCGTACTTGGCATTTACCTTCTCCTGCCAGTTTTCTCAGCACCACCAGCTGGGCACCTTGTTTGACAAGTTCCTTTAAACTCCGTGTCCCAGACCTTTTCTTCCTGCAGCTTCTTCTTTTTTTGCTCTTCCACCTGCACGGAGAGCACTTCTTGCAAGCCGAGATTTCTTACACAGAATCGTTCGGAAGAGTCTCGTGAATCTACGAACCTACACAGGCAAGGTGCTTTTTGCTGTGCCTTGTTGAGGCTGTTCTTGTGGATCGAGCTCGGGACTGGCTGTGCCTCCCGCCAGGGTCTTCGTGCAGTCACTAAAGTCACTAAAGCTGCAGCATGAAGCGCCATAAAAGTGCCAATGAAGTGCCAATGAAGTGCCAATGAAGTGCCAATGAACAATGAAGTGCCAATGAAGTGCCAATGAAAATCTCAGGCCACCGAGCTGGCGATGCCTTGACTTGGCGACTGATGACGTCGGGCTCCGGGATGAGCCGGGGCCTCCGCGCAGAATGTGCTACTGTACTACTTGGCTCCCTGACGCGGCAAAGCTCCCATGTTGAAGCTCGAGGCTTGAGGTCTGTTCTTTTTCGAGGAATGAGCAACAGAGTTTCTCACCCCAGGCCACCCAATGACTGCACAACCACGGTCATGGAAGGACGTACGGACCGTCTTACAAAAGGTCGGGCTTGCAGCGGAGTGAACTCTTGTCAGCAGACACCGCTTCCTTTTCTCCTCCTGCCAGTGTCCTCCGCAACCTGTCGCCAGCAGGGGCAGGCACCCGAAGCGGTGGCAATGGTCGATTCCTGCAAGAAGCGACTCCAGGAGGACCAGTGCCTAGCCAACCTTGGCTTGCAGATGCAGCAATCAAAGCTGCACATCAAACTGCTCGTCTTTTTAGACCACCTCCTGTGCAACTACCATTGCTGCGCCATATGCCATGTGATGCCATGTGTCCACAGGACAATGGTGGGGTTCGTAGCCATGGGCTCCAGCCTCTCAAAGCCCAGCGCTTCTCCTTCTCCACATGCGGTGGGCGGAGCATGGTGTTCCAAAGGAAGGCCCACCAGGGAGAAAAGGTCGGCCCTTAGAGGGCTCGCGGGGAGCCTTCCCTATTCCCAGCGCCCCCCTCCAGACTTCAAGAACGCAGGAAGTTCTTGGGGCACAACGCCGGGATACAAATTCAGAGCCCAAACTGTGGAACTCCAGCGTGTTCTGAACTTCTCTTAGAGCCAAGCCACAGCAAGTTTGCCTTGACGGCAAAATGGACCGGGAAGATGGCCTGCAAGATCCCAGTGTACTAGGCAAAGTAACACAAATGCATGTTGAACAATATATATATATTATGTATTGCATATGTATAATAACATGATAAGAATAATAGTAATAATAATAACGATAATTATAATGCTAATAATACTACTAATAATAAAGATAAAGATCATAACAATGATATTATAATTGATATAATAATAATCATCATCATGTATCATGTATGAGATACATATTATATATATATATATACAGAAAACTGTTTACCGTACAATGCCTATGATGTCTCATGTAGAGTATGTCATGTCTAAGTCAAAAAAATTAATTCCCCCCCCTTGTTTTGTTCTTGGTGGGGACTCTTGGAGCTCTCGGACCTGCCTTGAGCGAGTGGCTCTGCGCATGGAGAGCCGGCTTGGAGTTCACCTCCAGGAGCCAGACTCGCCTCAGAAACATCACAGCAGATTCAGTGCTTCTCTAGTCATTCTTGCCCATTCTTGCCCATTCTTGCCTATACCTGGCTCCCGACCTGCTTCGAGGGCTGCCGGATGCGAAAACAACGAAGGAACATTGAGAAAGGAGCTTGACTTGAATGCATGCCGGCGCCAAGCATGCAACTTCGTTGGGTTCGAGGCTGCCGCCAGGCCATATTGATATTACGCATATGTTAAAGGCAGATTCCCTTGACACAATCAATCTTGACCTCCTCCCCCCCGATTGGAAAGGCCAGCAAGCCTGTGAACCGTTCAATGTTGCCCCTCCTATGAAGGAATAGCTCGCAGCTTTCACCTTGACTCAAGCCTCGCTTCTCTTTTTCGTGACTTCATGAAACAGCCTAGGGCCTAGCTTGTTGCAGCCACGCCCGCCCCGAGTCGTCCACCAGCAGGTCGAAGGCCAAGAGGCTATAACCTTTTTGGGGATCAAAGGCACAGCAGTGGTCTGAGATCGCCGGACTAGGCAAAACTGAGCCCCGCGCATCGGACCTTGGGGCCAACAGCATGCCATTGCGGCTGCACACGATATTCAAGTGAAAAACTCTTTCAATTTGCAGTTCCTCTCCACTGTTTGACACGCGACATGGAAACCCACTGAACCAGAAAAACTTCTCTCATCTGTCAGGTGGCTGCGATCTGCCTGCCTCTGGTTGCAGCAACTGCTGCCGGCTGCCACACGGTCAAGGAGTCACGGACAACTCTGAGGATGCGCTTCCACAGAATCTCTGGAGAAATGCCACCGCTCAAGGAATTCCAAAGTTGCTGCAAAGTCAAATTTCTGCCACTGGCATGCCGGCTGGACTTGGTTTGCACCGAGTTGTTGCTCACGTGCGCACTCAGGTCTTCGAAGCCACTGATTTGATAGGCGGCACCGCAAACTCTGACCAGGCCCTCTCGAAACACGAAGGCCTCAAGCGGCTGCAAGCGCGTGACCAACGCGTAGACTCTGAGATCCACCTTCCGGCCCTCAATCAGTAGTGGGTTCTGCAGATATCGCGATATGACGCATGCTCCCAAGCTGCCCAGCTCCGCTAAGTCCACTCCGCGCAGGATTCTGATGTGCCGTCCCTCTCCCAGCTGGCAAGGCTTCAAGATCCAAACTGCTTCACTGCCATCATCTGCCAAGGCTTCTGCCAACAGCTGCCCTTCATTGGGCAACACGAAGGTCAAAGGGCAGAATGGCAACCCCCTAAGAAGTTTGGCCATGCGGTCCTTGCTGCACAACTCGTACTCACCCGGCCAATGATTTACCGTGCATCCCGGTCGCAGCTTTGCTAAGAGGCTTGCGGAAGGGAAAGCATTCGACAGGAGAAGGTCTGCATGCTCGGGCAGATCTGCTATTACAAAGCCGCCAGTAGCAAGAGTTCGGATCAGCAGGGAGACGGATCCCTTGCCCACTTTGCGGTCCTCCATCTTGTGAAGGAAAACCTGCGGAGCCCCTTCTGCCGGTCCAGATGCCGCCAAACGCTCATCTCGGACATCTGACAGCCCGTCTATGGAATGAAGATGAGTACAGTTTTGGCCAAACGGACATCCACCTTCCAGTGAAAAGCGCTTGCACAACGGTCGCTCTGGCATCGGAGGTCGAAAGCGCTGCTTCGTTTCATGCAGAAGCATCGCTTCCACTGCTTGCCATTTTGTATGGGCTCCTGCCAAAGACCTGCGGAAAGAGGTATATGCGGTGCCATCAGCATTCTCACACACAGCTTCCGGATGCCCCTGCATCTCGAGCCAAAGAGTTGCACTGGTCAACAGACTTGCAACCAGCTGACAAGCCAAAGACCAGACTTTGCTACTGATGCTCTTCTTGCTCTTCTTGCTCTTCTTGCTCTTCTTGCTCTTCTTGCTCTTCTTGCTCTTCTTGCTCTTCTTGCTCTTCTTGCTCTTCTTGCTCTTCTTGCACTCCCTTAAGAGAAGTCCCGAAGCCCGTTGAAAGCCTGAGAGAGTACTATGCACACGGTTCAGTGGGTCATGATGCCAAACCGGAATTTTTGGGTCGTCACAGCCCCGATGAGCCTGGGCTGCGTCAGATTGAAGGGCTTGAACTCCTCATGGGAAGCCAGGCATGGGCGAGGAGGGAACGCCCCCGCCTTCTCACATGATATGCTGCATCATGAGCATGTAGGCATGCTGCGGTCAGCTTCTTCTCACTCTTTCCAGGCAAGCCAGTGTTGTCAGACGCCTGACGGGAGGAAAACACAACAAGGCACAGGTTTCGTTTTTTTCTCCTTTCCCCAGCGGCTCTCTGCGTGACTGGGGCAAGTCCTGGCCTTGACCGTGCCGGTGGCGCGGAACTCGACCTCGGAAAACTAGGACGGAGAAAAGAACCTCTCTTTTGATGAGTTGCGTGCGTTTTGTGTTCTCAATGTCCAGGTGAAATATGGTGAAATCAACTTCCATGTCCACATCAGGGCAAGCGCCTCATCCACCGTTGCTTGGAGCTCCTCCTTGAAGCTTTGCAACTTCCGGATGATTTCCTGATGGCCAAGTGCAGGTTGGGCTCACTCGGCAACTCGGCCTTCGAGCGTCAATAGACGGAGTCTCGGCCTGTTCGACATAGTCGACGTCATAAAACTTGCACCACTCGACCTTCAGAACGAAGCGATGTCAAGTCCCGACTGAAGAGGTTTCAAGTGCCAGCGCCTTGACCCATTTCTCGAGCTCCTGAAAAGGCCGCGAAAAAGTGGCGGCTGCTTTTTTGGGGCTCGGACATGGCTCCTAGATCGATTGTGACATCTTGGGGCTTTGCAGTGGGCATCAGAACAAGGCGCGTGCTGGACTGCTCCAGAATTCCGGAGAGGCCCTGCCCACACCCAGTGCTAAGTGCCGCACCTCCACGCTCAAGGCATACCTTGGAGCGATTCAAGCGCACCCTGAATCCTTGTTTGGCTCATCTAAAGTTCTGGTAAAGATTGCCGGAAGAACAACGGTCGTTATCATGTCGTTCTGGTCCAAGGGGCTGCATCAGAGCGTTGATGGCAGGGAGTGCTCCATAGCCGCACAGGAGAAACTGGCGAAACTCTGGCACCGTGAGCCTCAACGAACAAGCGTGTTGCAATGGGACGCGCTCGGAGGTACTGAATCCATTCAAGCTGTACCGGTAAGCTCCCTGCTCTTCCAGCCGGAAGAACAGCAGGTAAGCAAGTACCAGGTAAATGCCTGCCCAACATTTTCGCGCAGCATCAACGCAAAGAAAAGGGAGATGAAACAAGCCGGCTAGGCTTTGCTCGGCACGCAGAGCCGTGGCCGGGCACTTGTACATGAAGCTGGTCACCTCTGAATTTGCACGATTTTGCAAGCATCACACTTATCATGCACGTGGCTGGCACCCCAGCAAGGAGCCGTTCTGCGAACAAGTTGAGGCTGCCACGAAGAGCTTTAGGAACTTTTGGTAGCGCATGCAGCCATAAAAAACCTGCACTGAAGCATCGACACCCTGAACAACCCCAAACGTAAACGCGCATAACTGCTAGCTGCATAGCCCTAGCATCACACCCCCTAATTCGGCCTCACACCCCCAAATTCGGCCTTCCCTCTTCCGTCAGCAACGATGGCCTAAAGCTATGCTTCTCCACAGGCGGCGCCGGTGCCACGCACCCTTTGTCGGGTTTCACCGGCACGGGCCCATCTGGAAGTTTGATGCGTGCATCTGTTGATGCGCTGTCGATCGAAAACTGCCAGAACCGGTACAGTATGGGTTGGAATCGTTCGGAGCACGACTTCCTAGTGGTCTGGTTCTGCCCTGCAGAAACCGGGTGAGCGTCAGTGCACCTGCGAGTACAACACAGCATTTTCAAGGGGCATCACCGGAAGCCAAACAATGAGCATCTTATGAGCATCAGCATCTTAGGCCCGAAAGGACGAAAGGACCAAAAGACCGCGCAAATCCCGTAGAAAAAACACCATGTTTGTTCGGTCATCTCATCCACACCTGTGGCTCCGCCAGGTGTGGATGCTTTGGCTTTGGCCCCGGGGCCCGCGCACGGTGTGAGCGGGGTAAACTCCTGACCTATGATTTCTCATGATACTCTGTGGCATCAGTGGCGAGCGGGGTAAACTCATGACACTTCTGGCCTGTCACACACAGACATCATAACCGTATGCCGCCTGGTGTATGAACTTGCGTTCCGTGTCTCCCAGGCTCTTCTCTTTGAGGAACGGGGCGTCCTATCCAAAAGGTCTCTTTCCCGTCACATCACTCAGCCTCAGCAGCATGACCCAAGCAGCGCCTCCATGTATGCATCGACGGTTGTCTTCTTTGGGTCATAAGTTTCAACGACCTGCACGGCGACCCTGTTCTACGTCAAGCACCATCGCCAGGCTCCATACTAGCAGCATACCAGCCTTGACGCACTTCTTGAGCAAGAAAGAGTAATGGGTGCCTATGACAAAGATACCAAGCAAGACTGAGACAACCCATGAATCGGCACGACCGCACAGCATGGACTGCTTCGCCGCACGGCGCCTGCGTCGTTAGCATCTTTCGACATCTCCTGTCCCAGCTGTCCCAGGAGTCCCAGCCCCCCAGCAACGGCACCGCAAAGTAGAACATCCAACTCAGCTCGCATTTTCTCGGGCCCCCCCGCTCCATTCTCTCTGGACAAACAAACACGGGCCTCGAAGGCCTCGTTAGATGAAGCCGACGGACAGGGTCATGGCTTGCCGCACAGATTCAGCTGTTGGCCTGCCCTTCCCCCGAACTGATCACAAATTCTTGGTGCGAGTCTCTAGTGATGGTCAGATCGAGTGCTGGCCAAAGAAGGTGCTTGCAAACTCTTGGCTGGATGGGGCTGGATGGCTCTTCTTGAATGCCCTCTCCTGAATTCTAGACCTACGGCCCAAATCTGATTTGAGCCTAAAGCATGCGAGTCGTGCGGATCAAGCAGCCCAGCGTGTCCCAGTGCAGAGTTGTTGTGAGTGCGAGCAGAAGCGTGAAGAGAGAGGGAGAGAAAGAGAAAGAGAGAGAGAGAGAGAGACAAAGCTCACGAGGTCCTGAAGGCTCAGTACAAGCGCCTGCGCGCCAAGAGCGCCAAGGACAGCGGAGCATCGCACCAAGCTTCCAATTTCCTGTCTAGAAAAGCAGCGATGTCACTACTGATGGCTACTGAAATCTGTTGCCAGCTTGCGTCTGAATCTTTGCGGCCTGTGTGGGATGTGGATCGTGGCTTTCCATAGCAGAGGCCACGGTCGAGCTTGCCAGAGTCAAGCTCCTACACCCAGGACGCTGTGAAAAATCTGTCGCAGCTGCGCGTCAAGAGCGGCTGAAACTGTCCTAGCAGCAGCTGCAGCGAAAGCCTGCAATGTGCCGCGCAGTCAACTCGAGAGCACAGACTCGATGTTATCGACAGCGCCTTGCATGCGAGCCTGCAGCGTGTGCGCATGGTCTCGTGGTGTGGGCCCCGTTGACTTTGCCTCAAGACTGGCATCCGGCATCAAGCTCCCGAAGCTCTCCCCCTCCGAATAACAAGGCATGGACGATGACCACATTGGCAACCGCATCCTTGAACAGGGCATTAACTTGGGTGCACAGCAAGATCGGTCTGCTCGTAAGCACGGCACGAATGGCTTCCTCTTCCTGGCATGGCGTGATAGCTCGTACCACGCAAGACTTCGAAGGTCGCATGGCGCACATCCCAGCCTTGCAGACAGTGAAGCCCACCACTGGGCTGCATTTGCAAGTGCCTGCGCCGATATCTTCGAGCCCAACTTCATATTGGCAGTTTCACACACAGGCCTGAGGCGAAAGTTCGAATATCCTCGAGGCAGACTTTGTGCTGAGAACATGCAGCAGAAGATGGCCGCAAAGGCCTCTGCACACAGACAAAAAAAAGTGATGCGTGAATGCTGTTCAAGCTTTGCACCGCTTGTGATAGCAACTGAGTGTGCAAAACTCCGGGATTGGGCACTGAAGTCAGCTCCTTGCCTGGCACGGCCGCCGACTGTCCGGCATTTGCTGTGGCCTCTTCAGAATGTGCCACGAGCAGGGACATGCCTGGCATTTCTATTGCTGCGCCTGTGGCGCAGGCTTGTCAATCTTTGCACCTGCCAATATCTATCATCTTCTAGCTACGTAGCAGCACTAGACTCTAGACCACCTTACCTGCATGCCAGCTTACGCAATACACTATTTTTCCACTGCGGAAGAGTTCTTTGTGTAGACCCCGCCAAACGCCCACCAAGCGCTCCGCCATTCCGGACCCCTCCAAACCCTGAAGCCCTAAAAGCCTCAAACCTGACAACCGTCCTGGAAGCCCTAAACCACTGAGCCCGCAACGGGTGGAGATTTGTTCGTGATGTCTTTCTGTTTTTGCAAGTGCTTGTTTTGTCCATTTCCTTGGTCTTCCCTTAGGAAAACTCTACTGCCTCTGTATGTTAATAGGCATTTTCCACTCTATTGCTTCTGTATTTGAATAGTACTCCTACTAATCTTCATGGGATTCACGATAATTTGGTCAATGTTCTCGGTTGCATTAGGAAACTCTATTGCCTCTGTATTTTGATGGGTTTTACCCTGGGAAAGACTGTCTTGCCTCTGTATCTTGGTAAGATCCTGAGACTCAATTTGGTACAGTTCAACGAAAGTCCTCACGGCTCCCCACGCCATCCCCGCGCGATTGACGCGCTACTTGCGCCGCATCGCGTCCCCCAGGCCCCGTCCTCACGGCTCATGGAAACATGGATTCCAGTTCTAAAACTGCACTACAAATCAGCGAAATCCTCCCGGCTTCCCAGCCCTTTGATCACGGAAACATCGATTCCAGCACTAAACTGACTAAATTTGTACTTCAACGAAAATCCTCCCAGCTTCCCGTGCCATCCCTGCGCCATCCCTCCCGGCATGGGTCCCAAAACGAGAACCCGATTCTTTGGGAGAAAGCAAAAGGTTCGAGGGCTATTGGACGGGTTTGGAAAGCTTCTGATGCGCTGAATGCAAATTCTCCTCTGGGCGCATGAAGTTCTAAACAAAGGGGTTGGGAGGGGGGGCGGGGGGGGCGGGGGGCGTTCCAGTTGCAAACAGAATGCTCGCAAGGTTTTTGAAACGATTCCAACGCATTAAGCTTTAAAAAGTACGGGGTTTGCGGGGGGGCGGGGGGGGCAAGACAAAGGCCGTGTCACGCGATACACTGTAGCTACCATTCCCTGCCAGTCGTCGCGGAGGTGTCAGCTTGCGTGGTCAGTGGCCTCTTGCCGTAGCCACCTCCAACAAGACCCGGTCCTTGACGGCTGCCGATGTGAGAGCCTGGCAACTCATGGATTCCTAAAGGACGAGCACTCGAGTTGCCGCCGACATGTGTCCTGCAGGCTGTTGGAGATGTCCTGCGACTTGAAGGTCAGGTCGTCGTTTGACAGGGCGTCGGCCGCCTGCCAGGAAGGATGTGCACCTGGCCCTAAGGCCTAAGACTCCGCACCTTCTCCAGAAACCGGGGGGCTTTGTGCTGCAGCTTCGTGAGGGTTCAGGCCTTAGTACGGAATCTATGTTCCCAGCACAGTCAAGGAACATGTCGTTCTGTCGTTCACGCGATTTCACGCGTGCCTCGCAAAGATGTTGACGTGGTCATTAACAAGCCGACGCATCCGTGCCCAGCTTAAGATCCGGACTATGCTGGCATAAGCCTGTGCCCGCAGTTCGGCTTGCTGCGCTTGATGAGCAGCTGCCTCTGAATAGCGGCAGGAAGGCATGCATTGTGCCGCTCTGCAAGCTGCAGCATCCACAGTGAGATCTACATAACCCACAGGAGGCAATCATTCCGCATTTCGATGAGAGCCTCTGGCATATCAACATCCTTGAGTCGCGATGCGCTGCTTCCCCAAGCAAGATTGGAAGGATCCTGGCATGTGAGCAACACTGAGTGAGCAACACTGCATGAGCAGCACCGCCTGTGCAACACTTGTGGGATGAACTTTCTTGGACAGATCATGAATCGAGTCGACGCAATGTCTTTCAACTATGCGCGATTTGAGGCTGAATAAGGGCTGTTGCCCTCGGCTCGCTGAGAAGCCTAGAAGGAGAACAGCATGCATTAACCATGGTCGGGCAGGTCGCATGGCAAATCTTGCTCTCATTCCGGCCTCTACACCCCCCCCCCTCTGTCCATCGACCGCCCATGGACCCGATCTGGCTCTCCAGAGTCAGGGGACTTGGGTGAGACTTCGTTCATCAGAGTCTTACAGCTTTCCACCTCCAGGGTTGCGACAGGAATACGACAAACGGAGCTTTCACCAAGCACTACCCTGCCTTTACGGAACCGCTCCAATGCCTGGGCCCAACATGTCGGATATGTCCCACATGAGAATCTCTTTCCTTGTCCGAGGCAGAAGCTCGAAGCTCGAAGTCATCTTGCAGCTCGCCACCCCTCGCATGTGAAAGCATCTCACATCTCAGCTGGTGCTTTGTGCTTACACTGCTTCGTGTTGTCCCTTTCTTCTTTCTTCCCCCTGCGGCCACGCTGCTTGCGAGGACGCTTTGATTCTCTCGCATCGGGAATGCTGCTGGGCCGCTCTTTCCTCAAGGACATTCCCACTTGTTCATGCACTTTTTCCCTGAGTCGCACAAGCATTCGCAAGCGCTTGCTTGGAGGCCTCGTTCTGGCTGCTCTCCGTTCTTGGGCAGCCATCGTCTGCAACGCAACCACAATTGCTCTGAGGTCGTGAAACAGTGAGTTCTACACACAGCGAAGCGCCTGGATCCTCTGTTGATGTTCTTTCTTCTTGGCTTTGACCTACCAGGACAGGACACTTCAGGTATTTGCATCGAGCCGACTTCCCGACTTTCGTCACACGGCCGGCATAGCTTAACCATAAAAACCACGATAATCAGAATGAAAGAGAAAGGTGGTACAGGAGAATGAGCTGCTCTCGCAGAATTCTGGGAATGCCAGCCTCGCTGCGCTCCGCTGCTGCGGCCTTGAGCGCCTTGCATGGGAGACCAGTTGGATCCAAAAAGGCATTCGTGAGCGTCGCATAAAGCAGAAGAAAGCAAAGCATAAGCAAGCATATGCCTTTAAAGGATCAATCGATACAGCTCCACATGGAGTAACATGGAGTGGGGTCAGAGGCTGGGATCGGGGCGCGCCGCTTCTCTCGCTGACGAGCCCCGCGGCCCTTCTTGGCATTCGCGTCTCCTTCTTGCGCGCGCCTCCTCACAGGAAGTCTTCAGTCGTTATCTCATGACGTCAGTGCAGCATTGTGGCAGTGGCAGCAGCTTCCTCTTTCTGGTGGCCGACTTCGCTTCGGCGCTCGCCGCGCCTTCCTTCGCTTTCGGAGCATTGCCCTCACCAGCCGAACCTGCCCCATTTTCTTGAGCGCACTCACACCCGGTCAGCTTCAACAGAAATCCAACGTAAAGTTGACGGTCCATGCCCATGAACGACCCATGAAGCATGGAGTGGTTCAGTCTCGATAGCTAATGATGCAGCGTGGATCTGCAAATGCCAGCTTCAGACTGCACAGCATCACAGAAGCTTCAGGCAGTACTGCCGCCTTTCTTCTTAAGCTTCTCCTCAAATCTCCTGAGCAACAGCCCACTGCATTTGGTAGGATACATGATGCAAGCTTGGCTTCAACATGGCCTCTAAGCCTATAAGGAAATGGCAGCGAAGGGCATCGTAAGGCTTCCCGACAAGAGCCTAGCTGAATAATCTCCGCTCAGGAACTGCCGCAGCTCTTCCTGCATTCGCAGCCTCAGCCCGTCTACTAGACAAAGGCAGCCGCATCGGTGGCCGATCGCAGTGATGTACCTCAGCCACGCGCTTCCTCTTGTCCTCTACGGCAAACTCGACTATTGGTCGGCGGCTGCCTCCAAACACAGTCCTCAGGGAAGATTCGGAATGCTTGTGAAGCTCAGATCTGAGATGAGGCAAGTGGTAGATAATGTTAACTAGGCTCAATAGATCTCTGCAAGCGGCGGGTTGTCATTGAGGAACTCCAGTGCTTTCATGGCCGCATCGTGGTCCTCACATCTCAGCACACGCGCCAGGATCCCAAAACCTGCGCACTTGGGGATCAGCCTTGAAGGTCACGAAGCCATAGCCCTTGGAGCGGCGTTCCCCCGCTTCAGTGCGGCGTTCATCGTCTCTCACGAGGCCGGCCTAGCAAACACACTTTGGTTTGTTGCGGATCATGTTTGCCCTGCATCAACAGACATCCTTGCTGGGAGGTGCCCTTCGGGGCCTTGACGATCGCCTCTTGTGCAGACTTCAGCCGGGCTTTCCGTCCACTCTCCTCCCAAGCTCGTTGGAGTTAAATTATTAAACGACGGCACTTGTGTTTCTGTGAAGCGCTTGTGAGCCGAGGCTATCACCGGACTGCTCGGGCTTTTTGAGAGGTGCCTTTTGAGAGAAGTTCAGTCAACTTCAGGGCTCGCTGCCGTCTGAGACTCATCTGAAACATCTTCCCAAGAACTCCTCTAGTTCCGCCAAGATGCTTGACAATAGCTTCTCGAAGCTTGTTCGTATCCACAAAGGTGGGCAAGTTGCGAATCTCACGACGTGTCACGAGGTCACGGACAGGATGGGCCGAGGTGCTTTCTGAGCTAAGCGGCACTCAAACGCTGCGGGTGGATCGCAAAGTTCGAGTTGTTGATCCGCCTAATGTCCAAAAATCTTCAAACTCGAAAGGCAACGCGAAAGGCAACGGATGGAGCAGAAGCGAGGGCATCTCCTTGAATCTCCCGCTGGGCCATGGACCACTTCCTCTCCTTCTGCCCTTCCCTGCGCTGGCGCTGCTCCGACCTCGAAGCAACTGTCAGCTCTGAGATGTGCTCTTTACAAGTAGCGACACTAGCGATAGCAGCGAGGACAAAAAAGATGGCAGGTGCCTCTTGGCGCCTTCTTTCTCTGGCCCAAGTCTTTTGGTGTTACCGGCTGTTACTGGCTGTGGCCTCCCTGTCTCAGCAGAATATTGTGTAATTAATCTTGTCTTCAGGGTCACATGAGATGCCCAAAAGAGCAGCTGATCTTAATAAGAACCCTCAACCCTAAACCCTAAACCCTAAACCCTTAAGAAGCTTCCTAAATTCAAAAAGCGAGTGGCTTGGAGAGGTTCTCCCACCGAGGCGAAGTCCTGGCCGGAGTGCTGATAAACGCCATCGCATTCAGCTGCAAGATGCTTTGATTCAGGGTTTAGGGTTTAGGGTTTAGGGTTTAGGGTTTAGGGTTTAGGGTTTAGGGTTTAGGGTTTAGGGTTTGGGGTTTGGGGTTTGGGGTGTGGGGTTTGGGGTTTGGGGTTTAGGGGTTCAGCTTCATACTTCGACATGCTTCGCCGCAGCAAACGTGGCGGCTGCGCTCTGGGATGTCTCCGACCTTGTGCTCCCAATGCTACCCGAGTAACTGAAACAAAAGCGAGACAATGCCTTTGTGCGCATTCTGACCGGATTGTTGATGTGGCGCACAAGTTTCAACCGACTACAGTCCGGCTCTCTCCTCTAAGATAAAAAAAATCACTGTGCACGCACGGTGCACTGTCGCTTTTGTCCCATTGGCACACACGTGCTAGTTCGGTCGAAGGTACGGGCCTAAAGGACAGCAGAAGGCCGAGAAGGGAGGAGAAAGGGGATTCAACAGAAGGAGCCATGAGCAAACGACCACAGACGGAGGCCTGTGAGCCTTTAAGGGCAATTTGTCCGGCGGCCATTGCATCTGACTGGATCTCAAACGGTCAAGCTTCAGCTTGTGTCTGCCAGGCCACATTCAACAAGTGCATCCACGTGCGCCGCTCCTGAGCGGACAGGCCCAGCAACAACAACCAGCAACCGGAGCAACCGCAGCAACTTGGCAGCAACCACAAATCTCCAAAGACAGTCTCGAGATTGCAGCATGCCCTGCCTTGGAAGCTTGCCCCTTCGTCTTGGACTTGTCTGTGAGCTCCGAAGCCTCACAGGCAGCGACATGACGCGAAAGGACCCCAAGCCACCCCAAGCCACCCCAAGCCGATCATGATGCCTCCTGCGGCTTTACGGCTGGCTTCAGGACCAGCCGACGCCCCTCCACGCAGCGTGCTTTTTCGAACTTCGAACACAGAAAGTCTGCGCTCTCTCAGCATCACTCAGCAGCCCAAGCCTTCAAGCTCACCCCGAAGCCCTCGACCTCAGAAGGCACGGAGTGCAGCACAGCGGGAGATTCAGGTGCCGGGGAGGTGGCTGCCGGGAGCTCGCGCTGGTCGCTGCGGCGAACCACAGATGAGAGCTCCTTTCATTTTAGGACGAACGTTTAGGATCTAGGTCCGAATCTCCACAGCATCGGCTTCACCCTACGAGTACCTTGAGCTTCCGCTCGGCTTCTTCTTCTGCTGCCAGCGCTGCCTGGGACCCCGACACCTGTTAGGATAAGAAAGTTAGGCTGAAGGCCAGCAGGGAAGTCTATTTCATGCTTGCTGAGCTTTCATTTTGCAAAACACAAAGTTCGTTAACTGCGCAAGACTGAAAGTGGAACAGGGTTCCGCAAAACCGTTGCAAGTCGCGAGGCCAGTACATCGTACTGACATCTCATCTGCATCAGACAACTGCCTGTAGGTCTACAGGCTGGTCGATGCTTCAAAGATGAGAAGTGATGCCAAAGGCTGCTGGAGTAGCTTGCGAGGTAAGCTTGCATGGCAACAAAGTTGCATGTCAATCTTTAGGCCGACGATACATCCGACAATACAACTAGACTTTCATGCAAATTTCTGGTGGCCTCGCAGCACATTCAGCACCCTTGCTTTACACGAAACATACACTTTGCTACGACTGACTGTCTGCTGTTGGAAAGGCGTTATTCGTGGTAACGAAGGCAAGCTTGAAGAAACTATCTGGGGACATGTAACAGACTGTTGCCACCTACTGATGTTGTGTTACGCTTGCCTTGCTTCGTGCCGAGCTGTTGCGCCCTCGCACATCAGCCAAACTGAGATTTTAATGTGGGACAGTGCTTGCGCCAGGGATGACATGATGATGATGCATACGATACCTTGGTGGGTGTGCTCTCGTTTCTTCACATACTGTACCTTGGCATCCATCATCCCGGTCATCCCCATGATGGAGGCAAATGTCGTGCAGTTAGAATGCTAGAACATGCTAGAACGTTGACTAAACAGTTTTGACTGGCTGGGGTGTCCCCGCAGGGGTAGGCTTTTGCCAGACCCGCAGCTCAGATCAGAATGATAAGTTGACAAAGCTGACTCTGAAAGGCTGAGAAACTGATGCTGAAGGAATGCGCAGCGGATGCGCAGCGGATGCGCAGCACCTCCGCGGGGCAAGTACGGGCCCTAGCCCCGCACATGGCCCTCGAAGCGGCGCGCGGCGCAGGCATTGAAATAAAAGGAATTCGCCATGCAGTGGTGCTTGCATGTGCTCCATCTTGCGTTCCTTTCTGATCCTATTTTCCTTCACACTTTGTTCACACGATAAGCTGGTTGCGCGATGATACAGACATACAGCTACGTGCGTATTCACGTGTACAATGTGTACAAACGCAACAGTTGCAGCACCGAATGCAAAAAGAGAGTTCTTGCAGAGGGCCGAGGCGAACATTTCTGTTGCCTCGACTGCTGTGACCATCCAAAGGGCCACTGTATGGCAATTGTCCGTGAAAGCGTTGGACATGCACGTTTTCGACTGCGCTGAGGCGACCATGAATTGGACCATTGCCTTCCTGCCAACTCTCAAATGCGTGCCAACGAATTGCCAAGGCCCAAGAAGCCTGTGGTCGTCCGTGAGAAAATGTCACTGTACTGTATCCTCAACGATGCAGCAGCTGGGTTAAAACCTGGCTCTGAGGCGCGGTGGAAGAGGCGGAGCCAGACGGGCAAGCCTGTACTGTCTGTACCTGCCACATGCTACGACATGCTATTACTGCTGCGATGTGTGCGATGTCTGCACTGAAGCCGGGGGGGCAGCACTTCATTCTCGCAGCTCTCTGAGCTCCGGCCGCCGGCCCGCTAGAATCCAGCCTGAAGGCTACGACAAGCAAAACCCTTTGGAATCTTTAGCTAGCTGGATGCCCCGCCGAACACATGCTGACGTGGACAAGCCCTTGCAGACACGCCTTTCCGACGTGGAAGACGAATGGGTTTCCTAAGGGATTCGTGTGTGTTGTGGGGCAAGGCAAGCACACCCCAGGAGCATCCAGGAGCCGCATGAGCAGCGAAGCAAATGCGAAGCACTTTGGTACTCCAAGCATCGTGGGCGCAGGAAAGCTTACCGGCTGCCCATCTTTGAAGACCAGCGGTCGGCACATTTCTGGGACCTGTCGCTACATCTCGGCACTATGTCGGCAGCCACAACTTTAGAGGCTCCGAGCTGCAGACCTGGCTGGACATGACTGGGCTATTCCTGCAACAGTCCAGAGAGCTTGAGGGATGAAAGAAGGCTCGTGCGGCCCATTGCAAGTGAACTTCTGCAGAAGAGTCCTGTACCGTTCTACGTGAGCTGCATAGCCTTGCAGAGGATGGCCCCAGTGCGCCTTCCAATTTGTTCTTCTGCGTCTCAGCAAGGCCTAACTGCCATACACACGTTACCCCAGCCTCACAGGGTGCTGTTTCGCTCTCCTTTCAAAAAGACGTGTGGAGGCCATTGCAAGGGCAAGAAAATGGTGTCTGACATCTTCTTACTTCTTGTAGGTATAGGCTGCCATAATACTGCCATATTACCTTTTCCACCAAGCATCAGTCGTGCGCCAGCTGGCGAAACCATCGAGGATCTGCCTGGCCTGCGAAGAAACAAATTCAGAGAAGCCATAGCCTGGTCCTACCCCTTCGACAGAGCCTTCGAAGCCTCCTGGTGGCTGACAAAGTTCACGAAAGCATAGCCATAAATCGCGAAATTATCCTGACGTTCGCGAAGTTTGCGCATTCACCTATCACAGCCCACAGCTAGGCCTTGAAGTCCCGCGGCAAATAGAGAAAGTCATACATCCTTGCATAACCTACAGGGCTCAGGGCACGCAGCAAAAAGCCATATGGTTCTGAAGACTGTCTTCCGCACCTAAACTGTCCAGTAACTCCATCAGAGTCTCCCGAGTAGTGTCCTGAATCGAGCCAAGCAAGATATTAGACAGAGCTTCCACATGGCTCACTGCATCAGCAGTGATCAAGAGTCCTTCGGGATGTTCCTTAGTATGCCGGCCACGCAAGACTGCAACTTAGCTTCTTCGCCGGCTCAACGGGTCCAAGCACGCGGCCGCAACATGATTGTGGTGCGCTCCTCGTCTTTGATTGTAGGCGTATCTGTCGAACCTTGCCAAGGTTTTGTTCATGCCCGGCAGTGATTTCCTCCTGCTCTTCACCATGTCTCGCTCCTGGCGGATCGGCATCACGTCGAACTTCGCCGGCCTCACAACTACAGCTTCCAGTGATGCTGCGCAGATGAAGTTGAGGTGGTCCTTGCCTCCAGAACCTTTGGCTGTGGCTCTTTCTGTCGGGCTGGCCGTTTCTGAGAGTTTTGAGATTGACCCTGTCGGACATCGCTGACCTGCAGCATGCCCTCTCGAAAGCTCTGAACTATTGCCACTTTGCGCACTGCCACTGCAAGACTCCGGGATGATTAGCCATGCCGACTGGGAGCAGTGTTCTGCTGGCTAGTTGGGTTGCCCTGGCTGCCACCTAGGAAATGCATATGCAAGCACCATATGCATGTGCGAGAGCTGAGATGTTCTCTCAAGCAAAGGTGCAGTCGTGGCTGGCAGAGAAGCCGATCTCCGGCTGCATCATCTGCTCCCCGCTTTCCGGAGCCAGATACCCGACGCAGTAATAAACCAAGGCGGGAGAAGCCTTATACAGTACATCAACAACAGCTGATAGGCCCCCTGTGAGCATGTGCTATGCACCTGTTTGCACGGACACAAAACTGCACCACAAGATCAACATCTTCTGCGACTCTTTCCAAGCAGCTATTGCCTGCGGCAAATATTGAAGACTTGGTGTGCTCTGCACTTGGAGCTCGCTGGCAGCAGTAGCCTCGGTTGCAAAGGGCACTGGCAAAGCTTTGCAACATTTTGCCACAATTCCAGTCAAAGTGCCGGCATCCAGGCAAGTCCGGGATAGCCTTGTCCAGAAAAGGCTCTTCCAAACATCAGATATACAGTATACAACAATGCTGTTTTCAGAGCCGAAAGGCATGGGACGTAGCCGCTGCCTTGCCACAGCTCCGACGTGGCCTTAAAGCTTTGCAGGGATCTGCATACTGCCAAGTCAGTGCAGCCATGGTGGATCTAGGACAGAACTTTGTTGACCGCACCTGCTCGGGCGATGCGAGGTCGTATTCGTACGTGTCGACTCGCTGGAGGTGCTGCGGGGTCACTGCATCAAGATCCTCCGGAGGCAACTAGTGGCTTAGTGGTTGCGGATAACCCAATTTCATGCTGGAAGCCTCTCACCAATCCGCAGCTATTTGCGACAAGAATGTCTGCGACATGGTTGATGAAGTTAAGAGAGATGCAGAAAAGTACAGGCTGTGCTCAGAACATAAAAACAAAAAACGTGCGGTCGTTGCGAGAATGGATCAACAGTGCTACATGTCCTGGCTGTCAAAACTGATCTCACCACCATGGGCTGGCGGGCTCGGGGTCTGGCAGTCCTGTCATGTCGAAGTTTCAGTGGAACTGCATTGACATCCAGAAGCTTACACGCTCATACTTTATGCTCTGTACTGCGATCTGAAGATGCTGCGCGATAGCAAGAAAGCTGGGCCCAGAGAAGGGTCAGCAGCCACGGGACTTGGGCTCTTCGACGGGACTTGGGCTCTTCGTGCTCCGATCTGGACCTAAAAGCGTGCAGAGCCTACGCATCATCTCATCCTCTTCCTGGCTCATTTCTCGAAGGGTACCGACTCCAACGTGCAAGTGGGAGCGGAGCTGTATGGGACATCGCCAAGCGCGCCCATCTGGAGCTGGATCTGCACCTGCTACGGGCACCTGGAACGCAAGTTGTGTCGGCGTAAGTGACAACGGTGGCATGAGCTCATCGATCTGTGTTGCATACCGGCTGATGTCTTTCATAAGGTCCGCTCTGCGAGCAAGGGTGCTTCCAATACACGTGCACATGTTTCTGCTCCAACTTCTACATGCCATTTCTCCTGAGTCCTATCTGCTTTCGGATCGCACTTGGGCGCAGCTTTAGGAGCTTAGGAACTTTCCCTGACTGCAACTTCCCATGCCCAACAGCTGTAGCTGCTCCTCCAGCCAACTTCACCGGTCAAGCGTCTCTTGCATGCATTTCTCATGTTCTGCTCAAGGACTGCCTGTTCTCCCATGGGACGCCGCAGACATGTAGTGCCATGGCAATGACGATGCCGAGTGGTGCAGTCCAAGGACGTCGTGGGGGGAGGACGGAATCATGACCGACTCAGTCGCAAGAGCAGTCCAAGCAAGAAAGAGACAAGCAAGCGCTGCCGAAAACCCTAAATAGATAGCTTTCATCGTTTGTTCTCGCCATTGCTGCTCCTGATGCTCGCAGCAGTTTGTGTCTCGTACTGTGTTTTCCTTGTACAGGGCTTCTTCCCATTTACCATTTCGTTTTCGGGGCTGTTCGTGACCGGTGGCACTGTCACACATGACGCAAGAGATAAAGCGGCATGGTGCGCGACCGAACGTGGGCAAACCGGCTACAGTAGGCGAATCCCAAAGCGGCTCTGCATCTGACAACTACGTCCCAAACTTGTTCCTGTCGCCTGCGCTGCTGTGTTCTTCTTGTCTGTACGTCCGACCCATCAGTTTGTGGGCCCCAATTCGGCCCCAATTCAACAACAGCATTCCGCAGCGATAAACCCTCCGGTCCTGCAGATCCAATGCGATTTCGTCTCTGTGAGCATGGGGGCTGGGCAAAGGTGTCACCTTTCCAAGCTGCTGCTACGCACAACAAAATAACAAAAGCAGAGTTCGTTGCAGCGATCCACACGTCCCGGATTGTCGGGAATGCCTTGTCGTCATCTGATTGCTTCCGCTGGCCGCGGAGATACTCATACCTTGGCTTGCTGCAGAGTCAGGGTCGGAGGCACCCTTGCATGACGGAGTCTGCATCCAAACTGCTTCACGCAGAAGTCTGATGCCGAGCGAGCCCTCGCGTGAGGCTCGAAGATATCGTCTTCCACCTTTGCAGTCAGCAGAACACATCGTTCGCGTTCAATGTTTCGAGGGAGGGAGCACCAGTCCACATCTCTGCACTTCACTGCACTTCCCCCGATCTCTTCAAGCAAAGTCGCTGTGTCCCACGCCATGCTGGCGACCGCTGGGGCAAGTCTTGAAACAGATGTTTGGACGAGCGTATACGAGTTGGCGTACGACGAGCTTGGTCCGATGCCGTGACTATATTAAGGTGCCCTTGGAACTGGCGCTCGTAGGCTCAGCTTCATGGGGAATAAATGGGAATTCATATCGTTCCTCAGCCATGACTTGCTTGGGCACTTGGCTGCATCGGTACCACCAACGCTGAGCAGATACTCAACGAGCAGTTTCACTTGCGGGGGCTTCGCTCAAGCCTCTGCAAACTTGATGAAGGCAGATCCTCGGTGAGAATTTTGGCCTGGACGCGAGGAGCCATGATCACAATGATACACTCAGCAGATGACTTCACGGTACTCAAAATTCATGTTGCGACAGCGTCCTGTCTTGTCAGCCACCATCTTAACAGAGCCTCGACGGATCGCAGCTGTTCGGTCGATTCGCGGCTGCAACAATCCCACATGCTTGGTCGCGAGCTCACCCTGCCGAAGCGGCGGAAGACCTGCAGGTCATCTTTAGGTCCTTCCTTCCTTTCAATCCCACTATGTCATGGTATGTCATGGTAGTTCACTGTGCTTATTAGCGGACGGCGAACCCAGACCTCCTTCAAGTCGCCCTCCTCCGCATCGAAGGGTACATTTCTCACAAAGATGGACAGCCTGCCAGCGACTGCCAGTGTAGTCTCTCCGTGCTTCTCTGTGTCTCTGCGCGCCGTCCACTGCCATGAAAGGGAGAAGGAAACATGACAGCTGCGCCCTTGCTCGACATCAAATCCAGGCTTTCTTGCTTTGGATGCCTTGTACGGATGGCCGGTCAGCAGTCCGACGAAGAGATCATGCTGGCCTAGCGAGCATCGGCCTTCTCCTTGCCCTTCTTCGGCTTGGGCTTTGATGCTTCGTCTTCGTCCGCCTCATCCTCCTCGTCCTCCCCCTCCTCCTCTTGATCGTCCTCCTGACTCTCAGAATCTCAAAACTCTCAAAGCTCTCAAAACTCTCAAACCTCTCAAAACTCTCAAAACTCTTCCAATGTTCCATAGGACACACTTCGACTATGGACCCCATTCACAGAACGCCCAAGGCCTCGATCTCATCACCCAGCAGCTCCTTCATTCGCTTCAGCTCTTTGTTGGGATCAGGATCCTGAGCAGCATCTTAACAAGCGGCGAAAAAATGGCCCCGGAGCTCAGGCGAATGGATGTTCGATACCGCAGCACAGCACCTCGTCTTCCTCCTCCTCTTCCTCCTCTGAGACCTTCGCAGCCTTCGCAGCCGCCTTCGGCTTCTGCTCCTGCCAGCAACAAAAACAGCTCTGCGGGCTTGGAGATGCCTCAGAGTCTTTTTTAAAGAGCCTTTGAAGCCTCCTAAGTGAGAGAAGAGAAGTAGTTACAGTTGGTCTACAAAACTGCGGACGCCTACTTCGAAAGAAGTCCTTGAGATCAGTCGAACTGGATTTGGATACAGCAACGCTAAGACTTGTTGATCCGTAAGCCTGGATGAGATACTCTCGTGATGCAGCCCTTGGCTTACAAACTGATCTGCCACGAAGGTGGCGATGAAACAACCGAGCCAAAGCGCAGGCCCTCCTTCGCCCGCTTGGGCTCCGCGGGCGGTCTGGGCTTGAATCGACATGTGACTGGGCTGAATTGGCAACTTGTTCATGGCGAACCATGTCGGATTCTCAGGGTTGGACTCGGGCTGCTCCTCACCTTGGCTGCCGTGTCGCAGTGATCCGCAATGACCCACAGCGCAACAGCAGAATCTCGCCAAAACATAGCAGAATGCCCCCCAAAGCGGAGGTCGAGGAAGCCACTTTGAAGCTTGGTGAACCTCAAGAAGTTTCAACTGAGTTTTTTCAATTGTGCTTCATTCTTCTTTGGGGGGTTTAAAAAAAAGAGAGCAGGTGCAAAGAACAACATCGGAGGGCCAGGCACGGAGGCATCAACCGCCCAGTCCACGGCCACAGCACGTCCGCATATCCTCTGCAGACGCGACAAGAACCGTGGGGGAAGGGGCTTCTTGTAAAGTTGCTTGTGAAGAAGTACTTTTGAGGGACCCTTTTGGTCCCTTGGTGCAGCAACATGCGAGCATCACAGGCAGTCTTCGTGCCATTCAGGTCCGCAACCGCTTTCTCAGCTGCTGAGGCCTGAAACCCAGCCGGACACAAGATCAGGTGATAGCTGCTTGCGAAGCTTGCGAAGCCCGCCTCGATGTACTGCACGAATGCGAATCCTCGATGGGTGCCAACCTTGCCGTCCTGCAGGACTTCACCATCAAGTGGCCAAACCATGGCACATGAGCTTGTGTCTTGTGAAATCTTGTGAATGTCCAAGGCCAGTGGGCGCTTTTTCCCGAGCCACAGTATCAAGCTGGAAATGCGCTTCGTTGCAAATCCACATCTAGTCCTCGAGCTCCAAGCCAAGCCAAGCGGGCTTCAAGCCACGCTGCTACGATCGCGTCACGGAAGAGTCTAGTACTTGACAGCAACCCCTCTACCCCTAAGTGTGGAGATCCTCAGTTACCAATGGCTGCACCTCCGGTGCTCTGCATGATGAGCTCGGTCATTGCAGAAACAGAGGGGTAATCAAAAACGAGAGTAACAGGCAGCTGCACACCAGGTAGGGCTTGGGAAATCTCCTTGGATGCCAGAATCACGGCAGCATTCCCTGAAGCTACACCTGCCAAAATGCTCTAGACTTGCCCTTGAACTCATCCCTTGTGTCGGTCCAAGCAGCATCACGCATCAGAATAGCCTCATCAACATGCAGGCAAGGACTTCTTTACACCCTCCCACAACAGAACAAGACAGCGACAGCCAATGAAGCTGCTGCTGAGATTTGAGGCAAGGACGGAGTTGCTGGTGAGCCCTGCTTCCATGAGCGGCGTGTCCGCTTCGATCTCTCCATCATCTGCACCAGTGATTCTTAATGCGATCTCCTTCACCTGGGGAACGGAGCTGCTCACCGAAGGGGGGCCGAGGGAATGCTTGACCAGAGCGCCCTGCCTTGTTGGTGATCACATCCACGCTTAGACCTGACTTGACGTCAAGGGCGGGTCCTGCTGGCCCTCGAGCAGGAGCTGTCTTTGCAACAGCCTGGCATGTCCACAACAACCTGTGCTCTTGACTGCTCTACTTGCGAACTCAGTAGCCGGTGCTCGGGCAATGCTTTCACAAAGCAACAACACATGTTGGCGACACAGCTTCTGGAGGGCCATCTTGGCCTGCACACGGCAAATGAGCAGGGAAAAATGTATCGAGTCCCGAAACCCTGGCGAGCGTCTGTCGAAGAAACTCACGCTGTGGTCACAAAGAGTGACTTCATGACTCAGCAATTGAACGTAGAAGGAGCATGATGTCATCAAAGTAGTGTCTTCGCAAAACCCAACCTTTTATTCGGGAAGTCAGTAAGGCCCTTTCCCGTAGCAAGAATACACCAGAATGAAGATATAGAAGACAAGCGAATGTACGAATAAACGAACAGAACTACAACGTCATGCCATGCGTGCGCAAAAAGCCTCAATGATACATAGCCTTTAGGGCGCACAGCCGCACACATCTCTTTCATCTGGTAAACTTTGTAGCAATGCTAATGTCCGGGCCTGCGATCAATCAACGGTTAACACTAAATTCATGAGTCTTATGGTGCATTCATTCATAAATTCATTTCCCCAACATTCCATTTCCACTAATAAAAACTGTATCCAACTGCAACTCCAAGAAAGCCCCGTTTAAGAATAGAAGATTAATGCAGGCCTCCGAACAAACGAGCACTGAAAAAGCTTCAACAACACTAGATGTATCGTAGCACAGTGATGTACGGTGTACCCGTACCCTGTTTCCCACACGTGTGGGCCATCAGTGCCTTGCTGCTGTAGCCAGACAGGCACTTGCCCAGGAGCTGCACCAGCTTGCGTTGGAGGCGGTGGCATGAACTGTGGTGCCTGTTGCTGCATGTACTCCTGGAACGTTGCTATCACTTCCATAGCCAGGTTCTCACCGGCATCATCCTGGACGTGACGATACAGCGCCAGTGCTTCGTCCGCAGCTTCGGCAGCCTCCCTTATTTGCTGGAGAGCCCTTAAGTTGTCACAAGAGAGCATCAGGGCATTCGCCTCTAGCTGGTAGCACAGAAGATCTCTGTAGATCAACACTGCCTCATCCGCACAGGCCAAAGCCTCCTCAAATCGGGCTTTTAGTGTCAGGCCTTGAGCTCTGGCGCACAGGAGCGATCCCATTAACTCCGGTGCTGTTGCGAGCGCGGTATTCTTGGCGAGCTTGATGCCGGCTTCAGCAAGCTTGATGCCCTTCTCCAGAGCATCGCGCGCTTGCCGCGGGATCGGCTCCTCACCGAAGATTTTCGCCCCTTCCTTGACAGAGAGCCGCACCGCATTCTCCGAGATCATATACATGCATGCGATCTCGCCCTCCGTCTTTCCTAGTTCCCTGTATAACGCGCGCCCCTTCTCAGCAAATCTGATAGCACTTTTAAAATCGTTCTTCTTCCACGCAATCTCCGCTTGCATCTTCATGGAGTCCGCCTCGCCTGGCATGAGCCCTTCATCGTTAAAAATGCTCTGAGCTTTGGAGTTGTAGCTTGCAGCCTGCTCAACATTGCCTTTTTTGAACTCCAGGGTTGCGCAGATGAGCAGGGCATGCGCAAATGCGGCCATGTCTTCTTGCTGCTCGAAGGTCTCTTTAAACTCAAGAGATAGGTCTAAAGCTTCGTCTTTGTGGCCCCTGTGGTAGTTGGCTTCCACTAATATGTGCATAGCTTCGACTTTGTCCTCCGAAATCTTCGGAGTGACGGACAGCTTCTTCAACATTGCGAAAGCATCCTGTGCAATGGCAATGCCCTTGTCCAGCTGGCCCATTCTCAGACGCGCACGCCCCACCACAAGCATCAACGAAGCCTGTGCTGCGACATCTCCGAGCTCTTTGCATACGGTGATGCCACGCTTGGCGGCCGTCAATGCTTCCTCCACCCGGTTGGCCTTCACATAAAGCTCTACGAGCATGCGGACAGCATCGACCTGCGCCAACTTGTTGTTCTGCTCGCGGAAGCGACGCAAGGCTTCCGCGGCCACGAGACGAGCCTTTCGCAAGTCACTCCGGGCCACGTGGGCATCAAAGACTCTTCGCAGTGCCTGGCAGGCAACAGAAGCTGAAAAAGCGTGACAAGACAAAAAAGAGTACAGCACTCTCCGACCGAGTCGTGACTTCACGCACTGCACAGAAACAGGATAAAACAGGCTTCAGCCTTGACCTCCTGCGAAGACTGCAGCATTTGATAGATCTCAAGGGCATCTTCTGCATCGGAGAGAGCTCGGGCGTGATCTCCGAGCTTGATGTTCCACTCCGACATTCTCCTTGCGGCATGCACTCACATCCTCTCCCTAAAATCTCGTTTCGAAAGAGTTTCGCTCTGTCGAATCGGGTTGGCAAAGCAATTACAAAGGTTGCTATGGTTCGCATTCCCGGCTGCATGAGCACGCGAGCTTCCATGCGCTTATCCTTTGCTGCAGACATTGTCAGTACTTTTTGTCAATCATTGTTGCAATCTTCTGAAAAACAAGAACAACTTTGCCACTTCCAAAGGTCATGTTGGCTCCAAGTCTCTCTCAACTCCAAATAGAGGTCCATCGCTTCGTCTGCTGCATCGAGCGCATCATCGGGTGACGATACGATACCACGAGCCTCTGCCATCGCAAAGAGGCATTCGGCCTGGCAGAGGCGCCACAGTCTCTCTTCACTACACTGGTCACTACATCACAGCGTGCCCTCTTGTGGGCCTATAGCATGCCCCGAACATGACATGATTCTACCGCACTCTTCTCTTAGCAATGAACCGGGATGTGCACGCTGCATGGTAGATGAACTGTGCAGAGGTAGGAGTATAGGTAGGTGTACTTCTCGGCCGCCGGCAACTGCCATGCTACAGCCAGCTCTGTCCATGGAGACTGCTGTGACCAGTCCTCGATGCGCTTGTCATCGAACTCTTGGCATATGTCCCGCCTTGGCTGTCAAGTAAGAAAGCAGCTGTCTCCGAATCTCTCATATCACCTGCTCCGGCAGAGGTGCGCTTCAGTCGCATTTTTGAGGGCTGTCTCAACAGCTCCCAGATCCGAGTCCTTCCCCATGTTGATACCGGCCAGGGTGAGCAGTGCTTTTGCCTGGAAACCGATGCCATACCACTGCTGACAGAGTGATTGAGATGGTAGAGTGCAGCGTGCAAAGCCGGCCACCTCCCACTCCTTGGACTTTTGGTTCCTGAAGATGGACCTCGCTTCTTTAACGGATCCAATGGCCTCTGCCTGGGCTTGGACATTGTGCCATGAACACCGAAGCCATTACACGTCTGACATGGTCTGACAGCCGAAGACATGATCTTGCGCAATCCGGCAGCTGCAAGAACTTGTGACCTAAGCAGGCTTCATTACCAGCGTGCCTTCGCCTTCCCTTCCTTTCCGGAGTTGGCTTCGCCACAGGAAGTCAGCATCTTGGCTTCGCCAATCTTGTCTCCAGTCTGGGCACATGAGCTGGGGCTCAAGGAGAATGGCAAAGACAGCGTGTAAGAAGAGATAACATGCGGATTGGGCCTCCCTGTATCTGGCAAGTTCCTCTTTCGCCAGCTCTTGTGCGCTGGCATGGTCCCCATCTCCGACCAAGGCCTTCACCACCTCTCGGAACATCCAAGTGCGAATTGTCTGTGGATTGCTGTGCACATGCGCGCACATGTGTGCAAACGTGTGCAAGCGGTCCAAAGGAGTCTCTTACCAGCATGTCTATGTAGTACTAAGGGCTCCACCAGTCGGGCTGCATCAGCGGCGCCAGCACTGCCTGCGGCCCGGAAGGCCTTCAGAGCTGCCCGGCCCTTTTCAGCCGCTTCAGCCTCGGCCAACATTGGCCCCACGTGGATCGTGTGTGTAACTAGCTAAGGGCTAAGGACCCAAAGCCCTCGAAGCCGAGGCTTTCAAGCATTGTGTGTGAAAAGGATGCTTTGGGAGGCACGAAGCATACTGCTCCTGGCCGAGGAGGTCCTCTGCTTCGACGAAGAGGTCACATGCCTCTTTCGAAGATCCACTGGCCAACTCCTGGTACTTCTCGGAGAGGTAGTCTCCTGCGATTCTGCGATTCCAGGGCGCGGGAATTTGAACAGTTTCCGCGCGAACTCCATGTAAGCAGCCCGGGCCTCCGCCTCTGCAGATCTGCAAGGGCATCTCCCACCATGCGCAGCTAGGACAGGCGGAGAGTCATCCTAGCTTCCTGAGGGAGCCAATAAACCTGACAAGAACCGGGAAATGAGCTCGCAAGGAACAACTCCTTGCTACGCATCTGCTCCATGGATACCGCAGGGCTCTTCACATGAAAGCTGACAACTGCTGATAACAAGCGTATCATGGTCCTTGGCAGGCAAATGGACGTCTGCCAACTCGCCCAACTGCTCGAAAACCTTCTACAGCTACATGTGAATCAGGACAGGAGCACGATTCCAAACATTGGCAAAGTCTTTAAAGACAACCGATCAGCTGTGTCAACCGAAGCGCCTTTCGAAGGTGTTTCCTTGGTTCATCCGGGCTGCACTTCGTCAGAACAGTTGAACAGAGAGTGCTTACTGCACTGTGTTTACGGATGTTTACGGTTCTTTTTCTCCAAGGAACTCCCTGGCATCGAAGGACAAGTTGCGCACGATCAGTCGCCCAGCCTGCGAGTCCGAAGTCAGAGGCCCGAGAGTTGCTGGAAACACCGAAAGCAACAAAAACGAGGACTCTAAGCGCCCTTGAAGCCCTCGTAAGCCCCCTAAGGAAACCCTGACTTAGGTGCCTTGCTGCTCTGACGACTCAGCTCTAAGGCTCGCAAAGAGGCAGTAACGGTGTGTCCTGACTTCACGGCACATGAACACAACAGGAGTACCGGATTCCTCAAGACTTGAGCCAGAGGCACCGTTCATGTCGGCCCCGCTGAGGCTTTCAAGCCTGCAGTCTGAAGCACCGTGTGCAGTGTCGCTCCTTCTTGAAACTCCTCGCCTTTGATGTTTGGCCGTGCGGCTAACAAACAAGTCGACTGAAGCTGAGTCAAGGGCGCTCGCCGGGCATTCTGATCCTTCACATCGTTGGACAAGCTATGATGTAACGAGCATCAAAGCTGCTCACGACACGTGTCTTCCTTTGCATGCGCGCGTGCGCTCCGTGCGCTCCGTGTCGTGTGCTGCCTTCTGCATGCATCATTGTGAGGTGCTAGAAGGTCAGGACGTTATCTCATGGCCATCGACAGCCATCGATGGCAATCAAACCGGCGGGGAAGAGTTGGGGGGAAGTGCATACCAGCACGGAGGTGAGCATCGTGTGCGAGTGTCCGATGTACTCACGCGAAGGCCGGCTATGGGCAAAAGGGTGCAGTCCAGACTGCAGCTGCCAACGAGAAGCGACTGAACAGTCTTTGCGTTGTTGGCTGCTGGCATCCTTCCGAAAGGAGATGGTAAAGTGGCCAGTCTTGCCCATGATCCGGCGAACAGCCTCGGATATCCGGAAGCATTGCAAACAACTCACTCCGTCCGCTTCTTCTGCCATCCGCACAGCACTCATGGCACTCGTAGCATGGCATGCTACTGTGGTGATACACGTGGAGTGTGCCGAACAACTTCCCCGCCTCGATGCCACACCCACCGGGAAGCTTTTCCTTGCATTGGGGTGACCGGGGGGGAAAAGCATAAGAGAGCTCACAGGCAGAAAACTCCCGCACTCCTCCACCCACTTGTGAAGATCCTCCTTTGTGGTTTTTGGCCTAGGGCTGAGAACAGCATGACATGGAGCATCACAGAAAGCAGCACTTGCAGCGAACTGCGAGTAACACAACGCTTCATCCAAAAGCTCTCCCTGAGGCTTTCTGAGGCTCCCTGCGGTACGCCACTCAGCTGGATGCTGCGCAAATGCAACAAACCCTTGGCTTCCTGCCAAGAACTCATCTCACAAAATCGCAACGCTCCGCGTTCTACGGCCGAGTCCTGATTCATGTCCGATATGGCATCTGTCTGTTTGCCTTTGGTAGATCCGCCCCTGCGCTCGGAGCAGCACCACGAGATACTGCAAGCACATACTACTACACGTGTGCACGCGTACTTGTTCTCTGACAGCGCACCGCTTCGGCTTCCCAGCTTGGATTTTCAATGTGGAGCCATTGAAGTCGGAACCGTGCAATTCCTGCACCATGCGATCTTCCAAAGCTCCCGAACCACGTCATTGCTTCAAAGCTCCCGCAGGGTCACCAAGACAAAAACATGACAAAAACCGAAACAAGTGCTCAGCTGTTCCTGCAGGCATCGGCGGGCATCCTGGTTAAGGCAAACATGGTTTGCCGGCACGCCATATACAGAACTTGCTTCCCAGGTCGGTCTCCTCCTCCTTGTGGAACTTCGCAATGCCATAGTCCTTTGCTGGTTGCTGGTTATGTTGGTTATGGGTCAGCACACTGTTCAACACGCACGAGAACACTGCCGCTGGCGCTGGAGTAGCGGCTGAGAACGCATGATGTTTGCATCGAAAGGGATTGGGAAGTGGATGGCACGTGATGGTAAACACGCAGGGTTGGGGCTCTGATGCCCAAAGGTATCATCCCTTCCCGTCTCAGCAGACCACCGACATCATTCTAAGCCACCGTTCGAAGCCCTTGGCTGGTCACCCCACCTTCACACCATCTTGACAGAGAGGCCGTGCTATTTCGAGCGGCCGTGCTATTTCGAGCCGTGCCTAGCCCACCCGAGACAAACATGACAAGACACAAGACCCAGAACTTCTACCTCCACGCATCACGTGGGGATCATGCGACTGGAACTGGAGCAGGGAGCGAACTGGATCGAAACCAGGCGAAACAGATCGGACAATTTTGCTTTTGCACGTTGCACCTGGCACCAAGCGAAAATGGTTCAGCTTGTGGAGGGTTTCGCAAAGCTTGCTTCCCCCGGTCCCTCGAGTAGGAAGCTAGCTGTGGCGGAGCACATACAGCAAAGGTACTACCACACGCGAAGCGTTCTATAAACAAACACAGTTCCAGCAAACGAGACGACTTACGCTTGGGTCGGCCGGGCTGACGTTGGGCTCCTTTCATGTCTCCTTTCTTCTATTCTGGGCTCTTGGTCAGTTGAAGACAAGGCTGGGCTCCCGTGTCCGCCTTTCTTGACCCCCTCATGGTATCCCCCCCCCCCCACATGGTACCCCCCCTTCAGTCGCCTACGCAACACGCACAAAACCTTGAAAACCCTAAACCCTCAATTCTTAACACCCTAACCAACCCACCCACAGCGGTGGGGGGGGACTGGGCAACACCGCACCCTTTACACTGCCATTTTGCGAGCCACTTCATTCCCTGCCAAGCACAGGTTGCCCCTCGACTGGCGCCTTCTGAGAAAGCATTTGCTTTAGCACAGGACCCCCACCAGAGCCTTACAGTTTTTGTTGAACGCAAGTTCCACATTGACAGGACCTGATGTTAGCGTCTTCCTTCAACGATGCACATCTTGAGGGAGCGATGGAGAGCAAGCAACGAAAAAGTAATATTGTGAAATGCAAGAACCGCCAGCACACTCAGCATCGAGCATCTCGAATGATGAAGCATGTGTGAACAGCTCCCACTCGGGCCTGTCAGTGGTAGCGGCTGCACGTCATCAAGTCACGCGCACTCGGCATGCTACACTTGGCATGCTACACTTGGCGCCACTGTCAGCCTCTAAGAAGACTCGGAGATCTCTGTCCTCGACGGTGGCTTGTGATTGCAAGTGTCGAGTTGCACATCAAATTGGTTTTGCTTGCTTTACGGTCCGTTGTTCCCTCGGGAAGCCCTCGGACAAAAACGCTGGTGGCATCGCCTTGGACTTGCGCCGTCAGGTTTGCTACACATGAGTCTGAGCAGTACATTGCCTTGCACGTGCGGGTCTGTACTGAGAACAGGTCCGTCTCGCGCAGTCTCTTCTTGTCCATCAGCCTGCCGGGCTGGTGACAGAATCGCAGCAGCTTGTCTAAATGATGGTTCGAAGTCCAGCCTCGACCTCGGTTTCCTTGTGCGTCCTCGCAAGTGAGTTTCAGCAGCGTGGCTTGCGCTTCACATTCAAAGATGTGTGCTTTAAGGCATCATAGACCGTACTTTGAAGGTTTGTCGGGGAGGGCCTTGCCTCCGTCCTGGCTTTGCCAGCCTGGTCCGCCGGCTCATGAGCGTGCGCTCCCAGCGCAGCTACCATTTCACATATTGCGGAGAAAAGCTACAGTTGTCTGACTCAAGAGATGCGGTCAAGATCGGTCGATCTTCCAAGTGCAACCCTTCAGCCGGCTGTATGACTGGCCATCTATTCACCCTGGATCGGCTAAATAGTTATGGCCATGAGGCTGCAGCAGAGCCTTGCAGCTTGCTAATGTGGCCAAAGCAATGCCAAGCACGTTCATGCAATTCAACGTGCTGTGCAAGCTACCAAGCTACCGAGCATCAGGGGCCCGAGATGGGCTGCTCGACGGGGTCACGGAAGTGGCTTCAATCAAGCTCTGGATGACCTGTCCGCTGCAGCCTTGGAGGACAACTTCTCGAGCAATTGCTTCCTGACCAGCGTCATGCTAGTTCAGAGCAGAACAGACACCACGCCTGTGCTCCTGCACGTCTTCATTCCGAAACAGGAGCCTTAGAACATTGCTAGCCCAAGCTGCTGCATTCATCATTCAACTCATCCTCAAGCTTCTGGCCGCGCGCGTGCTCGCAGGATGTTTGAGAGATCCCCTGAGCTTTGACTCGCTATGGGTATGGTATGCATAGTCAATATAGTCAGAAAAAGTCTCTTTCTCCGAGCATCTCTGAGTGCAGTCTCTTCCTCAAGCACACTGCAAGCTGAGCTCAAGTCTCGTGCTGGAATCAGGAGCCTTCAAAGCGACTGCAGCTGTGGCAGCACCGGCCTCCCCACAGCACCGCGATGTGTGCCATGCAGAGAGCGGCCATGGACGGCTCTTAGCGACTTGGAGTTGCAATGGGAACTCTTGGAGCCCGGGGCCCCAGCCAGAGGTCTGCGCTTCTGGTCCAGGCGGGCAGGCGCTTGCGCAGTGATCGCCAGGTGCTTTGGCGCAAGCTCTCCAGCTTGGATTCTCGGCAGAGCAGCTTCCCCGGTGTTATTCAGCAAGCTGGCGCTTGGCTACCTTTGCGATGCCAATGACCATGCCGAAGCTGAAAGCTCCGCCACGGTCAGCTCCGCAAGTCCACAGGGTTAGGACAGGCAGATGCGGCGCCTGCAGCTCCCAAGGGCTCCTTGCGCCCCTCGCACTCTCAGCTCAATGCAAGGTCATCTCAAAGTCATCTCATCTGCCCGGCCCTAGCGCCTTGCGGGGGCTCTCCACGATTCGAGCCAAGACTCAACAGCACACGTACTCCCTTCGCTTTTGAGCACCCAGCACAGCTCTCCTCACGACTCTTCTCACCGCTCTCCTCAGCTCTCCCTCAGCTCTCCTCACTGCTCTCCTCACTGCTCTCCTCACTGCTCTCCTCACTGCTCCCGCTGTTTTGACCCTTGCCGCTGAGTGTTTCATCTGATTGGAAATTCCTCGAGGACGTTCATTCTCTCGGGTTTCACTGGTCACATGCCCAGTAAGGCACTGGGTGTCCAAATAAAACCTGCTCGTGCCCAGTCAAAGCAACTCGTCGCAGCTTCAGATTTGAGCAGCAAGTTGCAACCTTCTACATGGCACAGGCGCCTCAAGGAAAAAGTCACAGTTGAACTGCGAACTGGGCGCATGCCTTTAGGCCTAACTTTCGGCATTGGGCTCCCAAGCCTATTGGCCGAGAGCTGGGCTGCACTTGGTTCATAGAAGCTCCGGCCTGTCACACAATGTGCGAAGAATTGCGAAGATACGAAGGCAGACGCCAGAGGAGGCAGCATGCGAGAGCACCGGGCGCCCGCACTTGTTGAAGTAGATCCAGAACAGCACCGCCGGCCCCAGGCTGATGATGAAGACGGCCTAGGTGCTACTGCTATCCGTCGCCAGGCCCCCCATGCGGCGCCCATCGGCTCTGAGTCGCGGACCCATCCAAGCTGGAGCAGAGCATAGCCGGAGTTGCCCGCCAGAGCAACCTGCGGCACGGCCTCGGCACACCACATTTCACCAAGTGCATCTCCGACGAAGAGTGCGGTCTGCCCGCCCCCATCCATTGTTCCAGGTCTTCGACCGCGGCGGCGGCTCCAAGCAGTGCTGCTTCCACGGGCGCCTGTGCCGTGGGAGCACAACAACACCAGCATGTGATTATCACACCGAGTCGCGTATGGAAGCGCATGGAAGTGCACAGCGCCATGCTCGGAGCACCTGCCCTCGCAACTGCGGCTGCTCCACGACGGGCCTTAGGCCATGATAGAAACATCTGAAAAAGTGCGGGTGGTGTGAGGCACGGTGTGTGCCTCTTGACGGCGACATCCATCAACAAAGTCGCGGGCTCGCCCTTGGGTGCCACGAAGCAGGAGAAGCCCCAGAAGGCCTCGCATCAATGAGACACGACCCGCAAATCTTACCAGCTACCACACCGAATCGCCCAAAGGCTCCGGCCACTGCCGCCATCAGAGCGGCGGCAAGGAGAACGGAGCTGCTTCGGCGGGCCATTGTGCTGGTAGCAAGCAGCCTGAGCAACAACTTGCCAGCTGCCATCTGTCCTGGACACAAGGATCCTAGCCCCCAAAGAGCAATGAGGCTCCGGCCCTTGCTGGACAAGTGCAGCTCTCAAAAAGTGTGCGGGCGAGCCAACGCTGCGCAGCCAGACATGTGGACATCCGATGCCTCGAGGGTGCGTGAGGCAGAAGCGTAGCACGAGCGTACCATGTTGGAGCATCATGTTGCGTTCGAAGCTGGGGAAATCTGTGGAAGCGCTTTCGCATTTTTCTCCGGGAAGCTGCACCGCTGCACACTGCAGTGAGGCGATGAAGCGATCACCGTCTGGCTCTTCACACCCTGAACAGGCACAACTGCCAGAGACCGATCACGGAAGCTTCAGGGTGGATGTGCGGCCGAGTGTCGCTCACAGCAGCTCGGGCCTTGTGGGCTCTCCGACTGCTGGCACGGCAGAACTCCAAAAAAAAGAGCGGGGGGTGAATTCCGGGCGCCCGCACTTGTTGAAGTAGATCCAGAACAGCACCGCCGGCCCCAAGCTGATGATGAAGACGGCCTAGGTGCTACTGCTATCCGACGCCAGGCCCCCCATGCGGCGCCCATCGGCTCTGAGTCGCGGACCCATCCAAGCTGGAGCAGAGCATAGCCGGAGTTGCCCGCCAGAGCAACCTGCGGCACGGCCTCGGCACACCACATTTCACCAAGTGCATCTCCGACGAAGAGTGCGGTCTGCCCGCCCCCATCCATTGTTCCAGGTCTTCGACCGCGGCGGCGGCTCCAAGCAGTGCTGCTTCCACGGGCGCCTGTGCCGTGGGAGCACAACAACACCAGCATGTGATTATCGCACCGAGTCGCGTATGGAAGCGCATGGAAGTGCACAGCGCCATGCTCGGAGCACCTGCCCTCGCAACTGCGGCTGCTCCACGACGGGCCTTAGGCCATGATAGAAGCATCTGAAAAAGTGCGGGTGGTGTGAGGCACGGTGTGTGCCTCTTGACGGCGACATCCATCAACAAAGTCGCGGGCTCGCCCTTGGGTGCCACGAAGCAGGAGAAGCCCCAGAAGGCCTCGCATCAATGAGACACGACCCGCAAATCTTACCAGCTACCACACCGAATCGCCCAAAGGCTCCGGCCACTGCCGCCATCAGAGCGGCGGCAAGGAGAACGGAGCTGCTTCGGCGGGCCATTGTGCTGGTAGCAAGCAGCCTGAGCAACAACTTGCCAGCTGCCATCTGTCCTGGACACAAGGATCCTAGCCCCCAAAGAGCAATGAGGCTCCGGCCCTTGCTGGACAAGTGCAGCTCTCAAAAAGTGTGCGGGCGAGCCAACGCTGCGCAGCCAGACATGTGGACATCCGATGCCTCGAGGGTGCGTGAGGCAGAAGCGTAGCACGAGCGTACCATGTTGGAGCATCATGTTGCGTTCGAAGCTGGGGAAATCTGTGGAAGCGCTTTCGCATTTTTCTCCGGGAAGCTGCACCGCTGCACACTGCAGTGAGGCGATGAAGCGATCACCGTCTGGCTCTTCACACCCTGAACAGGCACAACTGCCAGAGACCGATCACGGAAGCTTCAGGGTGGATGTGCGGCCGAGTGTCGCTCACAGCAGCTCGGGCCTTGTGGGCTCTCCGACTGCTGGCACGGCAGAACTCCAAAAAAAAGAGCGGGGGGTGAATTCCGGGCGCCCGCACTTGTTGAAGTAGATCCAGAACAGCACCGCCGGCCCCAGGCTGATGATGAAGACGGCCTAGGTGCTACTGCTATCCGTCGCCAGGCCCCCCATGCGGCGCCCATCGGCTCTGAGTCGCGGACCCATCCAAGCTGGAGCAGAGCATAGCCGGAGTTGCCCGCCAGAGCAACCTGCGGCACGGCCTCGGCACACCACATTTCACCAAGTGCATCTCCGACGAAGAGTGCGGTCTGCCCGCCCCCATCCATTGTTCCAGGTCTTCGACCGCGGCGGCGGCTCCAAGCAGTGCTGCTTCCACGGGCGCCTGTGCCGTGGGAGCACAACAACACCAGCATGTGATTATCGCACCGAGTCGCGTATGGAAGCGCATGGAAGTGCACAGCGCCATGCTCGGAGCACCTGCCCTCGCAACTGCGGCTGCTCCACGACGGGCCTTAGGCCATGATAGAAACATCTGAAAAAGTGCGGGTGGTGTGAGGCACGGTGTGTGCCTCTTGACGGCGACATCCATCAACAAAGTCGCGGGCTCGCCCTTGGGTGCCACGAAGCAGGAGAAGCCCCAGAAGGCCTCGCATCAATGAGCCACGAGCCGCAAATCTTACCAGCTGCCACACCGAATCGCCCAAAGGCTCCGGCCACTGCCGCCATCAGAGCGGCGGCAAGGAGAACGGAGCTGCTTCGGCGGGCCATTGTGCTGGTAGCAAGCAGCCTGAGCAACAACTTGCCAGCTGCCATCTGTCCTGGACACAAGGATCCTAGCCCCCAAAGAGCAATGAGGCTCCGGCCCTTGCTGGACAAGTGCAGCTCTCAAAAAGTGTGCGGGCGAGCCAACGCTGCGCAGCCAGACATGTGGACATCCGATGCCTCGAGGGTGCGTGAGGCAGAAGCGTAGCACGAGCGTACCATGTTGGAGCATCATGTTGCGTTCGAAGCTGGGGAAATCTGTGGAAGCGCTTTCGCATTTTTCTCCGGGAAGCTGCACCGCTGCACACTGCAGTGAGGCGATGAAGCGATCACCGTCTGGCTCTTCACACCCTGAACAGGCACAACTGCCAGAGACCGATCACGGAAGCTTCAGGGTGGATGTGCGGCCGAGTGTCGCTCACAGCAGCTCGGGCCTTGTGGGCTCTCCGACTGCTGGCACGGCAGAACTCCAAAAAAAAGAGCGGGGGGTGAATTCCGGGCGCCCGCACTTGTTGAAGTAGATCCAGAACAGCACCGCCGGCCCCAGGCTGATGATGAAGACGGCCTAGGTGCTACTGCTATCCGTCGCCAGGCCCCCCATGCGGCGCCCATCGGCTCTGAGTCGCGGACCCATCCAAGCTGGAGCAGAGCATAGCCGGAGTTGCCCGCCAGAGCAACCTGCGGCACGGCCTCGGCACACCACATTTCACCAAGTGCATCTCCGACGAAGAGTGCGGTCTGCCCGCCCCCATCCATTGTTCCAGGTCTTCGACCGCGGCGGCGGCTCCAAGCAGTGCTGCTTCCACGGGCGCCTGTGCCGTGGGAGCACAACAACACCAGCATGTGATTATCGCACCGAGTCGCGTATGGAAGCGCATGGAAGTGCACAGCGCCATGCTCGGAGCACCTGCCCTCGCAACTGCGGCTGCTCCACGACGGGCCTTAGGCCATGATAGAAACATCTGAAAAAGTGCGGGTGGTGTGAGGCACGGTGTGTGCCTCTTGACGGCGACATCCATCAACAAAGTCGCGGGCTCGCCCTTGGGTGCCACGAAGCAGGAGAAGCCCCAGAAGGCCTCGCATCAATGAGCCACGAGCCGCAAATCTTACCAGCTGCCACACCGAATCGCCCAAAGGCTCCGGCCACTGCCGCCATCAGAGCGGCGGCAAGGAGAACGGAGCTGCTTCGGCGGGCCATTGTGCTGGTAGCAAGCAGCCTGAGCAACAACTTGCCAGCTGCAAATCAGCATGCCCAACATCTGTCCTGACACAAGGATCCTAGCCCCCAAAGAGCAATGAGGCTCCGGCCCTTTGCTGGACAAGTGCAGCTCTCAAAAAGTGTGCGGCGAGCCAACGCTGCGCAACGCTGTCTTCAGGCATGCGCATGCATGATGTCGCCACGCCGGGCTTTGGCAGCATCAGCATGAACCATCAGCAAGGCGAATCTTGCATTTTTTGACCTTGCGCACGAGGCCACCTTCATGATTCTCCTTCCGGAGAGCCACGCTAACCTCAATTGGTGACCACGTGGTGCCGCAATCCTGGAACAGAAGCACATGGTACCATTCCCTCGACAAGGGCCTTGGCTTGGGAGATACATTGCGTGCTTGCAGATTGGTTCTGTGTCATCAGCTGGCTCCAGGCTGCAAGTGCAGATATCTCAGGTGCAGAAGCTAAGTTGTGCTGCAAACCGATTGCAAGCCGCAAGCCCTCAGCCAGCCCCAATACCAAAAGGGTTTTGATGCAAGGCATCCGTTCGGCGTATGCCTGAAGTTGTCGGGCTTCCACAAAGCTTCCGCGAAGACATGTTTCATTCCAAGAAGACTTCGCTTCCGCAGACCCTTCTGCGGAGTTAGTATCAGTCTTTGCTTCCGCGGAGTTTCTGCGAAAGGGGCCGTCAAGCCGTCCGCATTAGGTTGGGGCAAACGGCCGTTCTTTGCTTGTTTTCTTTACGCGCTGACAACATGGGCACATTCAGGCCTTGAAAAAGCAGGCACTGTCGGCTTGTGTACCTGAGCATTCGGCGAGTCAAAACGAGTCAAACCAATCCTTTGATGTTTTCGGCCAAGTGACCTCTCACAGCAGCTCGGGCCTAGCACAAGGGCTAAAAAAACGACCGCTGGTGCTGTAGCAACCCGGCAAAAGCAGCAAGACTGCCAGACTCCGGGCGCCCGCACTTGTTGAAGTAGATCCAGAACAGCACCGCCGGCCCCAAGCTGATGATGAAGACGGCCTAGGTGCTACTGCTATCCGACGCCAGGCCCCCCATGCGGCGCCCATCGGCTCTGAGTCGCGGACCCATCCAAGCTGGAGCAGAGCATAGCCGGAGTTGCCCGCCAGAGCAACCTGCGGCACGGCCTCGGCACACCACATTTCACCAAGTGCATCTCCGACGAAGAGTGCGGTCTGCCCGCCCCCATCCATTGTTCCAGGTCTTCGACCGCGGCGGCGGCTCCAAGCAGTGCTGCTTCCACGGGCGCCTGTGCCGTGGGAGCACAACAACACCAGCATGTGATTATCGCACCGAGTCGCGTATGGAAGCGCATGGAAGTGCACAGCGCCATGCTCGGAGCACCTGCCCTCGCAACTGCGGCTGCTCCACGACGGGCCTTAGGCCATGATAGAAACATCTGAAAAAGTGCGGGTGGTGTGAGGCACGGTGTGTGCCTCTTGACGGCGACATCCATCAACAAAGTCGCGGGCTCGCCCTTGGGTGCCACGAAGCAGGAGAAGCCCCAGAAGGCCTCGCATCAATGAGACACGACCCGCAAATCTTACCAGCTGCCACACCGAATCGCCCAAAGGCTCCGGCCACTGCCGCCATCAGGGCGGCGGCAAGGAGAACGGAGCCGCTTCGGCGGGCCATTGTGCTGTGGATCCTGAGGCAGCCTATCACCCGTCAATTTCGACCAAGCTTTCATTTCAACCTTTCCAGACACAAGCAGCCACAAGCACACAAGGGTATCTGAGAGACAAGCTTCGCGCAACCGGTGCCGTGGAACGTACAGCAAGCGAGCCAGCTCACATGCGGGACGTCACATTGCACTGTGCATGGATGCCGTGCAGCAGGGAGGATACACCAGCAAACAACAGCACGTGCCGTGAACAAGACATAGCACCCCTAGATCCTGGACCTGGCCATACCGGCTGCCCAGTCTCTACAAACAACTTTCAATCCGGATTATGTCAGAGCAGACTTTTTCGCCGGCGCGTCGTCAAGCGGGCTAGCCAACATGGGTGCCTGAACACTCCGTGACAAACCGCTTGTAAAGCCTTGGCTGCAAAAAACATCGACATTCAGAAACCATGAAATCGCATATGGTGCTGGCGCAAGGGAGAAGACCAATCTGCCAAATCCGACGTCCGTTTCTCACGCCGCATCACACCACATGACGTCGCATTGCTAACGCACGTTAATGCCACATTCCGAGCTGAATTTGCATTGCCACAGCCCCGCGTTACCAGGTCACTCCGCATCACAAAACCACATAACTTAACCTCGTGATGACACATTGTGAAGGCCGCATGTGACGCCGACGCTGCGTGCGTGCCACCGGAGGCATCTTCGGAATGTGTTTTTGCCACATTTTGCCTCTTCGGCTTCGGCAGGCCGGCCGCCTCCCTCCGCCCCAGCGCAGCGAAAACACTGAAAACATGAACAAACCGAGATGGCATTCACTTCACAACGTGTGGACATGCGGACCCTCGATGTCCTAGACAGCTTTGTGTCGCCAGGGCTCGCAGTGGCATGCCGTTCCCGCGCCTCTCCGAAGAGCGTCCTGGAAGAACAGGGAGACACAAAGCGAGAGGCTGTGGCTTGCTATGCTTGCTGATCTTGGTAGCAAGGGCTCCTGAACGGGCCATCTGGGCACGACTTCAGCACACCAAACTTCGGTGGCATGCGGATACTTTGTGGCGGAAGCCTCTCAGCTTGCTCAAAGAGGCATCGCATCGGTGAGCAACATTTGTGCCAACAAGCAATAAGCCATCCAGGGCCAGCACGTCTCACCCGACGGTGCCTGGTACAAGTGGCAACTTCAGTAGGGTGACTTAGGGTTACTTGGCTAAGCCGGCTTACACATGGGGAACTTGCAGCTCACGCGTACAAGCATCCGCAGCTATCGCTTCGCTGCTAGCGGTCACGCCATGCTTGGAAACCCTCGCACCAGTGCTTGTCCGAGCCACATACTTGAAAGTGTACACCTGAAAGTGTCACGAGCGGCAGATGCACAACACAGGTGGCTGAAAGCGAAACTATTCGAAACTCACGTCCTGTCAATATGTTTGGCACTGAGTTCGCGGCCATGTCTGCTTCCGCGCGTTGCACGTTGTAGCCCTCGCCTTGACCGGGCCTGCGATACCTGGACAGCTCTCTCGCACACCGTTACTGCAGTCTAGTCTCGGGCTTCTTCTTCTCTACGGATTGTCTCTCTCCTCGTGTTTCCTCATGCTTTCTTCAGTAGATCACGAGCCCCCGGTTGCCGGAAGATCGCACAAGGAACTACTTGGAGTGGAAAGCTGGCTTAGAGGCGTCTAGAACAAGCAGACCAGGAACTGCCCAAACCGCCTGGAGGAGCCGTAATCCGATGCTGTTGGGTTTTCTTAGCTGCAGGCTCCGCCCACGGCCAGCCCCGGCTGCCGAGGCTCGGCGACATACAATAAAGACCCCATACTTCGGACCCCCTAATATAGACAGGGGTAAGGGACCACACTGAGGGCCCATAGTTCCAAGCATAGAGGCGGAGCGCATGCGTTGACAATTAGGTTTACACCCCATGATGAGGAGTTTGGCACCGGAGCTGATGCCAAATTCAAAATGGAGCCCACGTGGGAGGGAGTAGGAACGCGCGGTGGTCGCGAGGCCTCTGGCACGCTCAGTCACCCACCTTGCCCTTCCGTGACGTCCCCGAAGGTTCTTACCACAGTGCGCAGAACGCCCTCTCACCCGCGCACACATACACACACACACACACACACACACACACAACACACACACACACACACACACACACACACACACACACACAAAGCAAGCATATTCGGCGAACAGCTAGCTGGATTAAGAATGCAACACCAAGCTGCACATCTCGCTTGTCTCCGTATGAGCGGCCATACCGATGAAGGTGCCAATCCTGGAATGGCATCCTGGGGAAAAGCAGCTTGGAGAAGTGGCCGAGGTCTCGCGCAAATCTGAGATTCGTTGTGTGTGGGGTCGAGTTGAAGGAGGCATTGTGCGGAGTTACTCGCCAGGTGGCGTCTCAATGTGAACGAACTCGTTCTCCTGAGCTGCTTCCGTGATGTAGTAACATCTCACCTTGCCAGGAGGCAGTTGACAGACGAAGCATGAAGAAGCCCAAAAACAGCAGAAAAAACACACCAAAGATGCAGGCAAGTGGCTCCAACCGCACCTTTGCTTGATGAAACCTGGGCCGAAGCAGAGCGTAGCAGAGCCCAGCAGAGCCTAGCAGAGCCTAGCAGAGCCTAGCAGAGCACAGCTCCGCTGCAGCTTAGAACTCGAAAACGAGGATGAGAAAACAGTGAGAAACATTGACAAAAACACTCTTCTGGGCTTCTGGCCTTGACCAGGCCTCCGGGCTTCATGAAGGAGCGAAGAGCTCGAAAAAAGAGTCTCATCAGGTTCTCGTGGCGCCAGTTGACGCAGGGATGGCCTCATGTGATGGGGCTCCGAAAATCTCAACGCAGACGAATGTGGCAGCACAACTGAGCAGCGGACCATCGAAAAAACCGCTGACAGCACCGGCATGCGGAAAGTTGTAGTACACTGCTCCCAGGCTGCCCTGAACAGGATGACCACGAAAGCTGCTACTCACTGGAAGCCTTTCAACACGCAGCATGTCTATGTCTCGTTGTGCGGCCTCCATGCCGTGAAACCGGCTGTCCACTGCAATTCGAGTGCAGTCCACACCGTGGTAGACCTATGGCTCTCCAAGACACATGAGCACATTCCATGAAAGAACACGCTGTTCCTCTGGCCTCAGAATACAGACCTTCCAGAGTCTTGATTGTTGCATCAATTTCCTGGCAGGGCTGCGGAACATGCCCCTAGTTTCCCAGAAGCCCTTCAGAAGGGTGGGGGGAAGGAGAAAGAAGGGAGGATCGACGTGTGTGGAGTGTATGTCATCACGTTCATCTGCAAAGCGTCCCGAAGGACGTCAGACGTCAGATCAGCGGTAAAAGTGCTGAATCAGAGACAACTGAGACAATCCAATGAGACAAAAAAAACTCTTACGCTCTGCTGAAACGGATGCAGTTTCCTTAGAGGATGTGTCCAGGGTTCGACGCTGCCTGGTAACGCTCGCGAAGACATTCGAGTGTCTCAAAGGTTGTCGCAATAACTCTTCCCACATCTCCCAGAGCCTGTGGCAGGTGAGAAGTCACATGAAGGCATGCAGGGTCCAGATAGGTCCAGGCCGACTGTTCACGAAATGACGCTCTCAGACTCTGACCTCTCTGTGCTTTGCCAGCTTCAGGGCCTCAACAGAAGTCAAAGATGAAGCTGCGCTGGAGCTACACACTCTCAATCACTCAGTTGCCAGGTAGCCAAGGCACGAAGCTAAGGTTGGCGTCCCCGAACACAGCGCAGTCCGCCAAGGGATCGATGAGATCGAGACGGTTGAACCTGGGCTCAGTGACATCGAACATCGGCACTTCAACGAACGACTTGGTCTACTTGCTCTAGTTGCTCTACTTGCTCTACTTGGTCTACTTGGTCTACTTGGTCTACTTGGTCTCTTCTCAACTTGACCCCCCAAACTCACTCCGAAGCCAACTCCCAAGCCTACAAGACCTTACAAATCTTTTCATACGCTGTCATGCAAGCGGCCGTGAGACCACAGGCTGGCCTGGCTCGTCTGGCAGAGTGCCCTCCGCAATGGACTCATCGGCCACAGAGCTACTGGCCTGTGGAAGAAAGTCCTGAACTTCTGCACACTCCCAAGCTAAGGATCTTCTCCGGCGTTCCAAGATGCGGTGACACACAGGACACACCCCCCACAAGCTGGCACCAAAGTCCTCAAGTGAGGTCTCACCATCGAACTCCTGCTCCAGTGCTAACATTGACGTGCTTTCAACCCTGCACTCACCCTCTTGAGCGTCCTGCATGACATACCGCAGATCCTTGTGAGACAACCCTCGCAGCATGGCCTGTTTTGCGGAAGAGCGATTGGAATGCTTGGAGTGACTGGACTGGAGGGGGGGTGGGGTGGCGGGGGGGTGCATTGGCAAAACATGGCACAGGCATGTGGCAAGCCTCACAACACATGTCTCTGGCCTCTTCGTCCGCGTTCATCTTCCATCTGTGTCTGAAAGCCACGATGGAATCAGCAGCTCCACCACCCGCTCCTACTCCTTAGCCACTACAATGTTTCAATGCACAACGATGCACAAATTTGCAAACACACCCCCAGTTCGACCGGACCTCAACCTGCTGGTCGAAGCTACTCTGAAACCCTGGATATTGATGCAAAGTCACGCTCTTTCATTGCTGCAATCTGGCAAACAATCAGCTCTCCAGGACCTCGCCACCTGGGAAGGCTGCTTCCGTGGCATGTGCATCTGGTAATGAATACTAAACTTCGGTTTCCACAAAGTTCTACTGCCCGACAGGCCACTGATTGAACTTGTCGGGTACGTAGGTGTCGCCCAACATCTGCATCGTCATCACCATTGAAACAGTTCAATGATGTTCAATGTCGGGCACAGGCATTGCCTGAAGTTCGGCCGGCGTCAGGCTCTCCAGAACATATCTGGTCACCTTGTCCTGGTGAGGCTGCGCAGCTATGCATCTGAGCACGAAGGCTGCTGAGAGCAGCAAGAAGCAGAAGTTGAATTGGCACACCGTGACCTGCAGCAATCCCCATCGCGTGAGCAGCTGCTGGATTCTGACCTGCAGCTGCTTGTCCATGCCACCAAACCCACCAAATCCGCGGCAACTCAGCCCATGCCTCATCAGCTGCAGGGCTTGCATCGTCCTCAATGTGGCGAAAGGAACTGTTGCCGCCATGAAAGAAGGCAAGTATGTTTGCAATGCCGTGGCAATACCTCTCCTTCTTTGTGCGGCGTTTCTTGCCAGCGAGAGCTTCTTCTGGAGCCTACACGAACACTCAGGAGAGTGCTCCGCAAGGTCTGCAAGTGAACAAGCGTGTTGTTGGTCTTAGATGTCTTGATGTTGCTTGTCCATAGCAAGATGTCGCACCTCGTCATCTTGAGATAGCAATCGCTTCAAGCGTAAAGTGCCTGCGCTGGAATTGAGCTCCACATGGTTTTCATGCGAAGCTTTAGTGCAGAGCTGTCCAACACTGGACGTGGTCCACGCAGAAAACTTCTAGCGGGCAGTGTTGAGAGGAAAACATAACGGACTACACCGTAGAAGCACTGGAAAAAAAACTAAGTACACCATAATCCTCACAAGTACATGCACAGCTATGGAATCTGTGAGCAAGTTCAGGGAACCACGGCTTGTCCTAAACGCCGAAATAATGCAGCGATGTAGAGAACTTTGTGTCAAACAAGCCTTCGACTGCATCCATAAGATGATCTTGAACTCCTTCGTTGTCCTCGGAAACTGCAACGGCAGCATGCGCGAAGACACATGCTTCTTTCCGGCAAGCCCATTGCACCTCATCCTCATCGTCCCCCAAAACGATGGCCTAACAGAAAACGCCAACTCTGCCGCAAAGCCCGCGTGGCAAACAGCACGCTCCTCCTGGGAATCCTCCACACCCAGTTCGGCGAGGACCTCCTCTTCCAGCTTTAGCTCCTGCGTTGCTGTGCGTTGCTGCCTTCTGCTTGGCAAACCTGGCAAAATGCCTGCCGTCAGGAGCCGCTCCTCTTGGGAATCCTCCACGCCGAGTTCGGCAAAGACCTCCTCTTGGAGCTCCAGCTCCTAAAAAGAAAAGATACCCATCAGCTCCTCTCACTGTGCTTGGCTGGGGCAGAGCTCCGGTTCCTCCGGAAGATCTTCTGGCAGCTCCTCCGGGAGCGCCTCCCACGGCACTGAACATTCAACTTCCTAAGCAGCAAGCAGCCTCAACTCCCAATGCCACACACACATCCTCGTCATCTGCACCTATTCTCTTATCCCCCCCACTCCGTGACATTTTTTTAAAGTCACCACACACACACACACACACGAGCGGTATGAGGGAGCGGCATAACAAAAAGAACAGTCGGCATCAAAACAAAGTCCATACTCCAGAAAATCATGGGCCCGAAAAGACCAACGTGTTGCCCCCATCCCTCTCATTCTATTTCGAGACCAGAGCCAGAGTTTCCAGAGTTGTCCGACTGTGCGGGGAGAGCGGGGTGAGGGAGGCGGCCTCCAACAGCTCCGGGAGATCCTCTGGGAGCTCCTCGCCGGCATCCTCTCACAAAAGTAACAGAGAGAGACTTCTTCGTCTTCTTCTTCTTCTGCTTCTTCTTCTTCTTCTTCTTCTTCTTCTTCTTCTTCTTCTTCTTCTTCTTCTTCTTCTTCTTCTTCTTCTTCTTCTTCTTCTTCTTCTTCTTCTTCTTCTTCTTCAGCATTCTCTCAGCGCATTCCACACACTTCCCTCGAAAAAATGTGCAACACCCTACTTGCCCCCCTTCTCTGGGCCCTGCTGCCCATCCTGTCCTCGGCAAGAGCTGCTTCTGCGAGCAGCATCTCGTCTACGGCATTACCATCTTCAACGATCTGGACTTCCTCGACCACTTCCTCGACCACCCCTGACTCCTGCAGATTACAGAGCCCCATGCAATCCCATGCACACACACACACACACGACGGCTCAAAGCCAACTCCAACAGCGCAAAACTCCTCAAGAGCCTTTTCCAGGTCTCCGTCCTGATACTCCTGGACCGAGCCCACGATGACATGGCGGCACACGACGACGCTTCAAAGACTTCAAACACTTCGATGAAGCGGAACCCCACCTCGAATGCTGAAACATCCCCGTTTCCTGTCACAGCCATCCAGAGCACCTGCTGGGGCAGATGCGAGGAAAACACTCTTTGCCACCACACCCGTCGGCATCAACATAACACTAAACTTGCCACTAAAATGAAAAAACGCGTAAAGGATCATACAGGGCAGAAGGGCATGGAGACCTTCAAAGAGAGACTGGCCTGCAGTTCGCAGGGAGGCTCACCCGACAGAGTATGACGATGCCCTTCATTCAGAAGCTACTCGTCACCACAAACATGGTAGATGAGGCAAACATTGAGTGCACAGGCTTGAAAAAGATTTACGTGTCGCTGTTTAACATCTGCTTTCTGAACTTCCATTCGACGGCATGGATTTGACCCGAAAAACCTTGCCAGAGTGCTGCTCTCCGTTGACAGGAAGGTCAGAAAAGCGTTTACGGCACTCAAGGGAAGATCGGAGGCTGCGCCCGCTGCGTTGCTGACCGGATTGACGCCTCTTTGTCGCTTCTTTGCTCTGAGCTTGTGTCAAGACTAAGCTTCATAAAATGCCGAGGGGCACCGTGAGCTGTTTCTGATCCTGACTACAGAGCGTCCATCAACTCAAGTGATGAGGTGGACGCATACATAAAGCAAACCTGCTGCGGCTAGTCAGAGCTGATTGCTTTGTTTTTCGCAGCAAGAGAACTTTCAGCGATAGCATCTCGCAGAAATGTCTAACTCTCGGCTGCACGTCTTGGTGAAACCACGAATCAACGACCATGAAGACTTCAGGCGGGAGCAGCTGCATATTGCAATATGTACTAGTAGCTCAATCTGAAGAGACCAGCCGAAGTCTTCAGAGCACACGATGAGCATCGTCGAGGCTTTGAGAGCGTTGCAACGAGGGCGGGAGGAGGTAAGGCAGCCTGCTGGGCTCACTGGGCCGATCTGGATCTAGCCTGCAAAGTCTTCTCAGCTCTATCGAGCGCACGCGCGCACGCACATGCACTCGCTCACAAGTGCGAAAATTCTAACATGGCCACCTTTGCCAAATGATTTTCCACCCATCATTGGCCTGCGCTGAAGAATATACATCGACCAAGCTTACTCTGAGGAGAAAGTCTCTCTTGGCAACGAGCCTCATGCCCATCATGGGCCCCTTTCCTGTGCAACGACAATGTGTGGTTTTGTTCATACTGAAGTAGCCTACGATAGCCTACGTCAGGCAAAAGCGAAGAAGCACCAAAGGTACTTGAGCCTCCACATGGGCCCTTCCCACAGCCCTCAGACAAACGCAAAAAATCTGCCACAGCGTTATTGCAGCAACTCACTCAGGCTGCGACCCCCTTGCCCATGCAGCCACAACCACCTTTACCCCCACATGGGCCAGGGCCACAGGGCCCGAAAGAGCCACCACCACCTCCACCACATTCGCCAAATCCACAGCCGCCACACTCACCGCCATAGCCCCCTGGTGGGCCACTCGGGGGACCACCGCAGCCAGTGAGCTCGCCGAAACAGCAGCCCCCACAGCAGCCTCCCTTGCAGCCACCCTTGCTTCCGCAAGGACCGCATCCACCACACGGACATCCTGGACGGGAACAGGGAATCCAGTCCAGAGGACGCAGCCTGCTACCAAGAAACTGCCAGCCTCCACATCCACAACCGCCTTTACCTCCTGCAAGGGCAGCAAAATGAGAAAAAGATGATGGCATACCCTGCCCTGGAGCATGTCTTCCCGCAAGCATCATCGGCGTAGGATGAGCCCGAATCACAGAAGCGAAGCCGCATACTTGTGACACTTGTCACCGAATCTCCTTTCATGTCGCCCATCAACATGCCGCTAGGAGGAGGCATGGCGCTGAGTGGCTTGGGTGGACCTGCAAAGTACGTCCTCTACATCTGGCCATGAACACCCAGCTGCTGAAACAGTGCCTGCAGCTTTGGTGAAAGTCTTGTTTTGCATCTCCTCTTTGGTGGGAATGGCCTGAAGGCTTGTCAAACGTCAGGCCAAGATTTTCGGGGACACGTGGCTCAAAGTCCCCACCTGCATCTTTGGAGGGCCTTCCTCAGCACACCACAGAAGTCTGCCACGCATCAAACGAACAGATTCGGGCCCAAGCTGCCAGTACAGGCACGCTCATCATCTTGGGCAGGGCTTCCTTAAAGCAGAACAGGCAGCTCAGGGCAGCTTGGCATGCCCCCGACTTTTGCATGGCTTCGATGGCTTCGCCTACAAATGTTGCAGCAGCTAAGGCAAGGCTCTGCACCAGGACAACCACCGCAGGGGGCAGCGCCACAACCGCCCGCCGGCTCTGGTGCTGGCTGTGGCGGAGGCTTGGCAGCAAGGGCTGCCGTGGCCTGTTCAAGAAACTCCTGGCAAAGACAAAAACGCAACTGGCAAATGGCACCCTAGGCACTGCGATTCTCGTGCACTGCTGTCCTGCTGCGCCTCGGGAGCGACCTTGGGCAGCCACCTTGGCAACGTGCTGGAAATTCTTGGGATTCTGTAACTCCACCTTGCACTATCCAAGCAAGATCTGTCTCCCGATGTCTCTGCCGGAGCACTCCGTCATGACCTGCCGCATCTCTTCAGCAGCCAGTTCTTTTGGTGGTCCAAGCATGGCATTTCGAACAGTCTCGATCGCCTGGTGCCAAAAATAGCACTGGGCAACACAGAAGCTCATGTGTTCATGCATGCTGATGCAAATGCATGCATGTTCATGCATGTTCATGCTTGTTCATGCTTGTTCATGCATGTTCGCATCCAACAAGGCGCCACGTCCATTCCTGCTCACATGTTCGGCCATGAGCCTTCTTCACTCGAAAGCGTGCTACTTGTTCGGCCTGCTGCCTGCAACATAAAGCAGCAGAAGTGAGGCCCCTCTTGAAAGCTCAACACGACCGGGTAGACTCCAGCAGACTGGCAGAGCGTCTCCAGCCTCTCTAGATCCGTCATCTGATTCTCGGCTTTCTTAAGAGCCTCTTCCCTCTCTCTTTTCAAAGCAGCTTCCTTCTCCTTTTTCGGGGGCAAGGTCATGAATCACAACATGTGCCGAAGGTTTGCGTCTGTACTCACGTCCTGGCCTCTCGAGCCTTGCGATCCTGCTCGGCAATCTTGTCGGCGTGGTTGCGATGGGTCCAGTTGAAGACCTCTTCGCCACTGCTTGAAAGGTGAGATCTGAGAGCATCATACACACATTTTCAAACTCCTCACTACTATCAAATCCATCCGCGTCACCGTTGCAGGTCGCATGGGGGCCGCCATCATCGGCGCCGGCGCTGGCGCAGGCTCAGGTGGCGGCGCTGGTGTCGGAGGCTCTGGAGCCTATGGCGCACAGAGTGCGCACGGTATGAAACAGCACATGAAGTGAGCCAGTCCTCGACTCTTCTTTCCTCTTGTCTCGATTCGGATCTGTCCTTTCGATCCTGGATCATGGGAAGCTCAACCACTTGCTGCAAAGGCATTGAAGCTTTGTGCGAATTTGTGCACGCGCACCTCCTCTTTCTTTGCTCCGAGGACGAAGCCCACCAGCGGCCGATCCTCAGATCAGCAGGGCACTAGAGGAATCCTGCCATCTCCGACAAAGCTAAAGCAAGTTTTGGGGCTTCGTTTCCCTCCCACAAACCAAGAGCTGTCCTTGCAGCCTGTCAGAACACGCGACATGCAAAACTTCCTGCAAAGCCGACCCCTGCACCCGTGGAGGACAGAATATATATCGAGTACTTGAGCACAGGCTGTAGCCTCTCTTGACGACTGTGGTTCGTTCGGCATAGGAGGCTTAGGCCCAGCCATGCCAAAGCCCAGCTATCTCCCGACAAGGGCAAAGTGGCACAATTGGGACTTGGACTCGGCAGAAGCCAAGCCCAAAACCCCAAAAGCCAACCCAGCACGCGAGTCCTTCGTCCACGACAATTACTGCAAAGCCAACCAAACTCCCCACCCCGGCCGTCCCTTTCGCAAACATGCATAAGTGCGCGTGGTGGGGTCCAGCGTTGCAGTACTCAAGTGTGCTCAGGTGTGCTCAGGTGTACTCCCATGCGCAAACTGTCTGACAAAGGATCTCGAGGTCAGACAGCCGAGAAGCATCCTCACGCCGGGGAGGACGCCGATTTCTGGCCTCCTCCTGCCATCACCCCGTGCCCTGACACCTTCCACCATGATCTGAACCCATCAATTTCTTCAACGATGAACCCTGTCCTGGTCAGCCTCGGCTTGCGGTCTAGCCTGGCAGCGACGATAAGCACGAAGCAAAGCTGTTGACACACAGACTTCCTGAGTCAAGCACTGGTGGCTCATCTGAGCTGTCGCTGGGATCTGCCTTGCTTGCAGCCCTGCGACCTTGCCACACCATTCACGTCTCCATTCTTAAGACATTTTTGTTCAGAATTGACAGCTTCGTGTGTCAAAGCCACTCAAACCAAGGCACTTGGAGACCTTGCCTTTTTCCGATCCTTTGTGGGTGACCTCCCCTGCACATGACAAAGCGGAATAAATCGAAATAACACAATGCAGCAAGCTGTCGCACTCTACGAGTACCAGTTGCTCTCAACGGCACCTTGCTACGTGACCTCCTGTCGCTGGTCGATCTTCGATTGCCGTTGTCCCTGTGTCGAGGTTCCTGTAGGAGCAAGACTGCCACCTGACTCCCGCTGGTGGCTACGACATGCTGTGATGTAGCCATCACATATGCCTCTTTTCGGGGCTTCTCGTCTCGCGCCGGCTGGCCTGATGCAAGCTGAGCGCAAGAGTGTGTCGCGAGGCACGGCTCTTGGACGCGAAAGTTTTTAAGATTCGGGCGTGAAACTCCGAGCTCCTCGGACATTTCCTCGATGGCATTCTCTGCCTCGGCACCTGATGCAAACATGGGACGTCACGAGATGCAGTTGGTTCGACCGTCCAGCAGCGGCAACTAAGAGTTCTGCGAAGTTCTTCAGCAACAGTGCCTGTTGGCTTGGACAACCCCCCAGAACCTACCCAGAACATGGGTTCCAGGCGTTGTACGAATTGAACCCTGAATGCTGCCAGAAAAGACAAAGCTGAGTGTGCAGTGTCTCTCAATGCTTTGGCCACCACCCCCAACCAAAACCCAAAATTCCAACCATCCTCTGATTCCGGGGGGGCCTTTCCCAACACGAATCTCTGATCTTGGATGGGCCAAGCAGAACACCCCGAAACACCTATAACAACAGCGCGCGTCTGTACTTTCAATGCTGCGAGTTACAGCATAAAACTCTGCAGCATCGCTTAACATGCCGTTCGACACTGTCCTGCGTGTGGTAGCTCATCTGCCATGAACTTCCTCAGCTATCTGCCACTGGGCGTGTCTCCGTGACTGCTTGCGCATACAAGCAGTTATGAGCCCTAAACCTTGCAACCCGAAACCCTAGCAACGCCCAAAACCCGGAAAGCCCTAACCCTCAAATGCCCTCAACCCCTAAAACCCAAACCCTAAATGCCGCAAGACCTGAAACCCTGCACCCAACCAAGCCTAGAGCCCAACACCCTAAATCCTAACAACCCGGAATCCTCCAACCCGAAAACTCCCAACCCCCAATTAAACCCTTTCAGCCCTAAACCACTTACAACCCGGAGCCCTTCAACCCCTAAACCCCAAACACGCCAACAACACCAAACTGCACACCCTTTAAAAAACCTTAAGCCCTAGAAGCCTCCCTCAACCCTTAAAGCCCTAAACCCTAGAACGCCCTAAACCCTGAAATCCCTGCACCTTCAAAAGGCCAAAGCCGAAACACCTTAAATCGCCCTAGCGCCAGCCCTAAACCCTGGATAACCCTGACCTACAGGCCCTAAGCCCGAGGCCGGAAGCCCTCAGCCTAAAACCTACCCCTGGGCCCCAAACCCAAACCGTAAGCACTAAACCCCCACAACAACCCTAAACTCTAAGCTCTCAACCCAAAAACCCTAAAGCCTAAAACCCTAAACCCTAACCCTAAACCCTGAACCCCAATCCCTAAACTGGAAGGTTTTGCAGGGTCCAAGTTCGGGGGGTGGAGTCTCATACAAATTCAAGCTCGAGTTCTCAGTTCGCTGCGGAGGTTCGGATTTCAGGTTAGTTGGGGGGCAGGGGGGGGGATGAGGTTCGGGTTTGGGTTCGGGCTCATTTTTGTCCAGGTGAGGAGGTTTGGGTTCGGGTTCGGCTTGGGCTCGTGTTGCTCTCGTTCACTCTCTTTCAGCCAAGACTCTCCAGCTGGGCTTTCGCCTGCAGGAGAGCATGGGAGAACGCAACGAAGCTTGTACAGACGCCTGCACCAAGCATGCCACGCGCCTCTGCGAATGTCTTGGAGTTGGCTTTCCGAACCTGAATCTCAACATGCACTGACATGCACTGGGTCAATGATTGCTCAGGCGTGAAGTGACCATTGGACTAGTGCTTCTGGGCGGCAGCATTGATTGCACGAAGGATTCTCAGCTCCGCCCGCTGCTGCAAGAGCTCGCGGTTCTCCTGGCTTTCCTGCTGTAGGAAGGCAAGAGAAAACACAGAGCGATACAGAAGAAACGAGACAGAGCACAAGAGTTTTGCACAAGATAAGCAAGTGCAAGGCAGATCGGCTGCTCGTGTCTCCTCCTTTGGGGCTTCGTTGCTCGGTGCTGGCCGCGGCTCCTCAGAGTCACGTTCAAACGGTCAGCAAGGGGGCGGAGACAGAAATGACAACAACCGAAAAACACATAAACACACCGAGAACAACAAGCGCTCTCCTCAGGAGGAGGTGGCTTTGGTGAGTCTTTCTCAGGCTCCTCGCGCGCAGAAGGCTCCCATGAAGCGGCTCCTGGACTCCAGGCCAAGCCTCGTCATCTTCCGCCTCCTTCTCCTTCTCCATTGATGCATCTGCATCCTTCATGAGAGATGGTCTGTGGTCTCAGGATGTGAAGGGCGGGCTCTTTAAAACAAAAGTTGGGAGCACCTGGGAGCACGTGGGGTGCTCATGGGAGCACATCAATACATATCAACACCTCACATGTCAAGTTTGATGGCTCCTCGTCCTTTTCGTCCTTCTCGTCGTCCTTCTCCTTTTTTAACGATGGGAATGCCGACAGATGTCCAGACTGCCCAGGCCCCGAAGAAGGTGTCAACACAGCTAGTGACACGAACTTGCCTCCTCTTCCTCTTCCGGCTTCTCCTGCCCGACTTTGTTTCCACAACTCATAATGACAGCATGCAAGATGTTTACTTCTCACATCTGAGAATGTCTGGCACTTCTTCAAATGTGTCGGGGCTTCACCCGAGCCTCCATGACGGCATCCTCTCCTGCTTCTGCCTGCACACCTGCGGTGCCGAGGGCCCCGAGATCTCACGGCTGAGATGATCAACAGAAGCAATGCTCCCACATCAACACGAACAAATCTTAAGCAGCTGGCCACCTTCTCCCTTGGAGCACTGCGACCTGACTGCAACAAGCGCAACAAGGCTTACAATATGCCCTCCTTCTGTCTTTCAGTCTCGCGACTTCGCGCACTAGTGCCAGGACTAGTGCCAGGACACTCCAGGATCCCTGATTTTGGGGGGGGGCGGAGCGTCCAACTAGCAGAACTAGCATCATTTGTGGAGCAGGGACGGAACACACCAAAGCGTTGACAGCTTGACCAAGGAGTGTCGACAATGCTCCACAAACACTTTGGACTCTGGGGTTTCAACGTTCAAAAGGTCTCGCTTGAGGCATCCGCTTGGTGCATGCGGATACACACGCGGCAGCTTTGCTGTCGTCTAGGCGTTTTGGGTTAAACTGGCACTCTTGCTCAGGCACTTTCGTGTGTAGGAATGTGCGAGAACACATCGCATGGGATGATCGTATCTGTCCGGAATGCAATTCGCCGGGGCCGTAAGGTTTTCGATGCGCGTGACTTTTGCATGGTACCCCAACGGAATCATCGCCAACAGTCAACCTCTATTCACCGGGAGCCCTTCCCACAACCGAACTTTCACCAATACTAAATCTCTATTCCCCAGACCCAGACGCCAACAGCTCCTGGCATCAACTCTCCTTGTCAAAGAACGGAAAGAAAGGTGTGGGGGGAATGTGTGCCCTTGATCCTGTCGAGACTAAAATTCGCCCAGGTGCAAAGGGCGGAGGCCGTGCTCTTTGGCTTTTGCCTCCAGGGCCGCGCCGGCCTCCTCTTGGAGCTCCGCTTCGAGCTCACCTCTCCGAGATGTTGCAGAAGAGCTCACAATGTGTTGTGTCTCTCCAATGGACTCCCAATTCTCTCCAATTCTTGTCTCTCAATTCCTGTCCTCTCTGGCTCTATCTTCTCCCCAACCCTTCACACCACTTCTCCAAGTGGCCCCCAAGTCGCACAAGTCTTCAAGTCGAGCCTGTGAGCGGGAAGTGCTCATTGAGTGCCGCTTCCAAGGCCTGCAGAGCCTGCACAACGCCCAAAGGTTCCCAACAAGGCAAGGAGTCGGAAGACCAGGCACTAGGCTATCGCATCTATCACTGCCGCATTGCCTCTATGATGGTTTCAGCATCGCAGCTCTTCATGCCCTTGACAGCTCTGAGGACCTGAAGCCAGAACTGCACAACAGCCTGCTGCATGCCCAGCTACGGGATTCAGCATGGATGCTGTGAGCGCGGCCTTTAGAGATGCTTTCTGACTTACCTGGCACAGGCGATTTTGCATGGTAGGTTTGGGCAGCAGCAGCAGCAGCAGAGTGCGGCGAATGGAGCTTGAAGGCGGTTGGAGCTGGCAGGCCTGCTCCTTCTCTTCATCACTCATTTCGTCGAGCTTGACTTCAATGGCCTCGCCATCCGGCTCCTGCCAACTTCCAGGACTCAAGGCGTAAGACAACTTCCTGCAATAGGGCTCCATAAGCCTCAACGGTTCTGTCTGCAGAAACTTTTTTGAGGTCTTCGGTGAAGGTCCGGCTCCTCGAGGTGCTTGGGGCAAGGACATGCTCACACATGCTCATACTTTACGCATTGCAAGGTGCGGCCAGGCTGCTGCGAGGCGCATTCCTCGATCTTGCCTCTCAGTGCAACGTGCACTTGTTACAGTCCCCTAAATCCAAAGTGCGAGATTTTCGATTCTGCTTCACCCTCTTCGTGATCGAGAACTGAGACGGTGAGATAAGCACCCGACGCTCCAGCTCAGCAATCTCTTCCTCTTGCTTCCGCTGGTCCTCCGGTGCAAGAAGGAACCAAAGACAGAGCCCGCAGCAAAAATGGTCGAAGACCACCGCGGCCTCTTCTATCACGGCTTTGGCTGATCTGCTCTCCTCCTGCAGGGCTTCCACCTTCAGCCGCTCCCGGCAGGCGACACAACAAGTCACACAGGAGGGCAAGACTTCAAGAAGCAAAGCGCGTAAGGGACTGCAAGAACCTCAATCATAGTTTTTGCTTAAGAGTGGCTACATGGCTTCTGAATGGCTACATGGCTTCTGAACCACACTAACCACACCAGCCTCCCACCAGCCGTTCACTAGCTGCTCACTAGCCGCTCACGAAACGCTGACATACGCTGACTAGCCAGCCTGGGAGTGGAGCTCTTGGCTCTTCTGTCGAAGGCCAGCACCTAAAATAGAATCGGACAGCGGGGCCAGATACTGCGCAGGTTGCAAAGAACAGTGGAGCGATAGCTATAGCAGGAATGTGTGGGAGAAGAACCATAGGACCATAGGCTGTCTCGCCTCCTTCCAGGTCAACTCCAGAAGACCACTGGAGGAAAGCAAAGCAAGGGTACAACAATGGAGCTACTTGCATCAGGCGACGGCGGCTGGACAACGACTCCTGACTCGAGGCGCATAGGGTCGTACGTTCCGTGTAACTAAGCCTTGGCCAACGAACAGGGACCTCTCCCCTAAAACAGTCTGAGTCTGGCAACAACAAGCTGCACGTTTCATGATTGCACAGCTGTTCCATGTTGTCCTGCTCTTCGCCAAACTGACGATCAAACTCGTCAATGTCTTTTTGGACTTTGTCCAACTTGCCTGCTGCTTCAAAGTCATGGCAAGCCCATGCAGTAGAGACGCGTGCCGTTTTTCCTAGCCGCCCTGGCCTTGTCTGTCCGCCTCGATTCGGCGAAGCTCCGACATCTTCTCCTGAGTTCAAAAGGTCACAGCGCGCCAGGTCTCAGTGTACCGACGGTAGGTTGGAGAATTTTGAAAAATAGTTAAAGAGGCTTCAACAATCTGCACCGACTGCGCCTTGTAACGCCTCTGCTCCTGCAAGACAGGGCTGGAGATTGGTGAGCTGCACGCGGTTTCCGTGAGGAATGGCAATGGTCCGCCTCAGCCATGGCTTTCCGTGTCTCTTCCAGCTCAGCCTTGAGCTCTTGCGCTTTTGTTTCTCGGCTCTCCTCGGATCGAGCACCCACGAACTCATTCATATTCATTCATGCTCCTGGAGCAGCTCATCAAGGCTGTCCAAGCAGCCGCCTCTTGTCGACGTGTCTCTTCTTGGTCGTTCCACCTCTCGATTATTCACATGGAGACTTGCGGAGAGAAATCGCCCACTTGCAGCATCAGCAGCTACGGAACCAAGTATGCAAACAAAAGGCTTGGCTTGAGATGCTGCTTCTTCGCTTTGTAATTCCTCAACCTCCGCTTGGAGTTCTGTCAATCGTCGCTGACCTCAATTGTGCGTGATTCTCGGGGCAATCGGACAACAGAGCTGGAGCTGTTGCTGCAACTCGCATCCCCTTGGACGGTTGCGATCTTCCTCCTCCTGCTCAGCACGAGCAGGGAGGTCAGAAGACTTCTGTGCCAAAGCCTGTCCAGCTGGCTGGGATCCAAAGGGGCAGAGCGCGATATCTCTCATGTGTTTTGCGGAGAGCGTGGACTCATGGGTTTTGGGGGCAGGGGCAGGGGGGAGGGGTCCTTCACAGAGCAAGGAGTGCAAGGCTTAAGAACGGGGCGCAGGGAGTTGGGGAGGTTGGTTTGGAAATGGGCGTTGAAGCAACTCCTTTTGATGGCAGGTGGTCCGTCACAGCAACCTTGGAAGACATGCGGGGAGGGGGGGTTTCGGGATGCAGATCCGTCGGCTGTAAGGTTTGGGCGTCTGAGTCAAGGCTTTCGGTTAGGGATGGTTTAGGGCTTAGGGTTGGAAGGGCACAGCTGCACTTTTTCTTTGTCCCTCAGATTTCATTATCCATTTTGCTAGCGTTCTTTATTTATGTGTTCATGTCTGTCTCTTTCTGTATTTCGGTGTGTATTTACAGAACCAAGATGGGGGACTGCAAAAAAGGCTTCATTCGAAACTCGTGGAAACCGCCAGCAACAAAGCAAGGCAGCAAGGGAGACGGAGATGCACACACTGCCTCTTTCTGTCTGCTCATTTCCGCAGATTCAGTTTCAAGAGCGGCGATTTGCACCTGCCCGCGGGAGAAACGGCCAGTTGCAAAAGCTGGAATTGACCAAAAACACCAACCCTGCCTGCAGACCTTGGCAACAGGTACATGGACCATCCACTGCACTGTGCCACGCACGTGCGCAAGATATCCTATATATATATATATATAGATGTATATAGATATATGTGCATATATATATATATAGATAGATAGATAGACGTAGGCCTATCTATCTGTATACATATATATATATATATCTATATGTGTAGAGTGATGGTCCCTTTGAGGGTGGGCTACCAGAAATCATACACATCAACTGCAGCATAGAGCAGCACACAACATATTCGAACCAAGCAGCTCAAAGCTTTGATTTCAGCCTTTAGCAGCTGCCTCCTCGCTCGCCTGTATACAGTCTGATAGGCACCTATCTCTCTCTCTCTCTCTCTCTCGCTCCCTTCTGAGCTCAATTTGTCAACGCAGGTGCCACGATGCCAATGGACAACAGTAGGGCGCATGCCGGTCTCTTCTCAGTTTTTCTACGATCTCCTGGGAGGCGGGAGGCAAATCAAAAACGGTCACAATTCAATGAGCGCGAGCAAGCATGAATGTACATGCATATGCCTTCTCCGATTTTCCAGCTGGCTCCCCAGCTGCCTGGCGGAGAACATTCCTAAGTCCTATTGGGGGCCTTTACAAGTTCAAAACCCACATGCAGCCGTGCCCTTGACGGGGTACAAAGCATGCTAACATGTGAGGTGAACCCTGTGTTTTGCATCGAATGCATGGGTTGTATGGTGATGGAGTTCGAAGGTTGACAGCACTGTCTGATCTCTGAGAGGACTGGCACAGAACGGAAGGTTGAGCCAACCTTCTTGGGCGGAGTCTTCTTGGTGTCTTCCTCGTCCTCTTCCTCCTCATCCTTCGAGCTTGAATCAGAAATTGAGATGCTCTTCGCTAGCCAACAGACACGGTGTGTCAATCCTCCTTTTCTTCTTCGTCATCCTCGTCCTTCTAACATGCTATCTCTGTCTGCATTAACCTGAAAAGAAAACAAGACCCTGCCTCCTTCTTGTCGTCCTCCTCCTCCTCTTCCTGCGCTCAGCCATGACGGTAACCTACTCAACGTGACTCAACGTAGCCGTCTGTTTGTTGCACCTCCTCTTCCTCGTCTTCATCCTCCTCGTCGTCATCGTCGTCTGAGTCTCTCTTTCCTAGAAGATGCACAAACATGCAATGGTAAGAGTGCTGATGCCGTTGCCCAAAAAGAAGTCCTTTTCTCTTCCCCCGCGTAGACTTCTCGTCACCCTTTTTTCGGGTTTTCTTGTCTCCCTGCCGGGGTCTTTTCCTGCACCCGCAATGCAGACCCCTTGGAACAGGGATGCAGGCAAAAAAAGTGCTGCAAGCTGGCGTCCTCTTTTCGGGTTCAGAGGATTCTTGGCCTCAACATTGGAAGCACATCGCACATCGCTGCATCTCCGCACAAACCTGCATGGTGCATGGCGATGATTAGGTCATGCCGAGGTACTATCATCTTGATCGCCAGTCCTGAGATGCTTCAAACCTTTGTGACTTCCGGGCCCTGAGCAAGACTGAGCACTCTAGACTCTCAACACAGCTCCTGTCATCCCGGCGATCTCCACGGCCTCTGCGTCCGCGTTCATCACGGCGGCGGTCATCACGACGATCCCGGTCATCCCGGCGATCTCGGTCGTCGCGACGATCACGGTCATCGCCTGAGGACTTCAGAATGCCACGGCAGCATACTAAAGGAAATGCATTTTTGTGTAAAGTGAAGGAACATTCAAAAACAACGTAACACACAGCAGATCTTGGCAAGTCCAAGTGACGCCGTGTCTCGTCTCTGCGGCTATATCTACCTCCTCGTCTTCGGTCGCCGTGGCGTGCTCCGCCTCGGCGCCTATCGTCTCGCCGATCACCTATTCCGCATGTTTGGTTGCTTGGACATCTTGGAGGTCCCTTCAGTCAACATTGCATCTGACAGGCCCTCGGACATTGTCACATGAACGCAGTCAAGCTGCGCGAACGTGACCGCCTTCGAGACCTAGTTCGCGACCTTGGTGGCTCAGGCTGGGCCATTGAGAGAAGATACGAGACACAAAGACAAAGCAAAGCCTGCAAGCATCCCAACTAAGCCCAGGCCTCTGTCGCCTGCCTCGAGGCTCCTCCTCGTTTTTGGATTTGGCCTTGGGAGTGTGCATAAAGCGTGATTTCACACCAGCCGCTGCAGAATTGTTCCTGTCGCTTCTCTTGCAGCACAAGTAACAGGACGTTTTTCGTCTGCAGATTTCTTCTCTCTGGGAGAACCGCTCTCCTCCTGTCCAAGTTACGACAAAGAACCCTGCCACACAACCTTGTCGGAGCGTGCTCCACACATGCCTCCTCGGCGTCAGAACTTGCCTGGGCTGAAAAAAAAACAAGGACTGCCGTGATGTGATATCTACTGCAAGTCGCTGGTCAGATTTGTGATGGGGGGGGGATGGGGGGGGAGTAGCATGTTGGGACAGGTTGCGTCTGACTTCGCTTTCTTCTTCCTCGTCGCCATGACGAGGCCTATGACTATGCTAAAAGCAAAGAAGTGAGCAAAAATGCTTCGAAGCTGCAAAATGCACGCGCAAGGTACAGTTCTTGACACTTGCAATAGATGTAGTAGCTGCGCTCTGGACGTGACCATGGCACAACGGCACAGCCATAGTTTTCCACATGATTGATCGCACCAGTTGGTCAAAAGCACTCACCAGTTTCGAAATCATTGCTGAGGCCAGGCTCAGCAAGTCTAAATGCTTGCAGCCTGGGGACTCTTCACGGCTGAGAGCACAGACGGACCATGCCCTGGGTTCCCTTTGGTTCCCCTACGAGATACGAGGTCAGAGCGCCCTGTGCACATTGTCATTGGCGCACAGACTCTGCGATGGCCCAGGGAGCAGTACACGCTTTGCGGACCTTTCACAGTTGCGGTGTTTCCATGCTTTTAGATGGAGTCTGGACTGTTAGTACCGCTCCCCTTGAAGGCAACTGCACCAGGCTATGAAAAATACGAAGGGGGCAGTCGCCTTCGGAACCCGTGTCAACCAAATTTTTTGCCATGCCTTGTGGGCCGGGGCCGGAGAAAAGAGTCCTTCGGATCTCAACCAGGCCGCTCCAAAGTCAACGAAACTTAGCACAACGCTGGACAGGCTGGACGACGTCAGGCTGCCAGAGGCCTCTGTACATATCCAAACGGATCGTAGCCATCTTAAAGCTTTATCTTGGATGGATCCCAAGAAGACGGGTCGAACATGCTGTGAAGCCCATCAAACATACTCGAGAACGCAGCACATGTTCCGCTAGTGAGCTGCGCTGCCAGCTCACCGTTACCGACGTAGTTCTTCCGCCACATCACTCTTGGCTCGTCGGACTCATACGGCCTTCGACCATGTGCGACAGCCCGATTGTCCATGACAAGGACCTCCCCCGGCACCAGGGGCACGACAAGCTGGTGCACCTCCAAATAAAAACAAATAAAAGCAAATTCGAAAACTAAGACGAAGACGAGTGTGAAGGAAGTTATGAGAACTAACAACCTTTGCCTCCTTCCGGGCGACGGCGTCCATCTGCTCATAAGAAGGCTTCACCTCCTCGGCCACATCCCCCAAACAGCCATCGTTGCAGCGCCATCGCACCTGCAACCACCCAGAGGACTTGTCCACCCAGAACAGGGGAATGGAGCTGACCTTCATCCAGGATCCATCTCCGGCAGGTCTTCGGCCCATGGAAACCATGCCCGGCTGCATCAACGTTCGAAGCTCCTCGTTCGAAAGAGCCGTCACAAGATCGGCACCAGACACGAGAACCGACTCACCACCACCGGAGGGTGCAGATTGGCGGCACTGCAAGGTGAGAAACCTCAAAAAGCTTTTGCGCGCTCTGCACAGGACCGCCCTTCAGCTTTCGAAGAAAACACAGACTTGAGAGAGAGTCTAACATGCACGGACAGAGATGGCAAATTGAAACTCAGCCAAGGAGCGCTGAGGGGCTGTCGGTGTAGGCGTCGTCCGTGTGCGGCAGGTGTTCCTTCTTGGGGTTCGCCGTGTTGATGCTGGTTGGCTTGGCGGGGTTGATCTCGACAATGCCATGTTCATTCATGGCATCATGAGGTATACAACGACCAAACCATCGGTCCAATGTTTTGTAAGCCTGCAGGCCATCGTCAAACTCTTCTTGAACAAGAACAGCAGCACCGTAGCGGTTCATCATGAACACGAACTCTTGCTGTTCTTCTGGCGTGATGTTTGCGATGGATTTCACTCGCAACCTTGCCATTTGCTGGAAACCAAGCAACCCGACCACTGGAGTACGAGACTAAGGCATGACCGAACAACATAAAACCGCCACAAATGCTGAAACATCCCAATTCGCCGAAGTGTGTCTGGGTCGTTTGGCAGCACTTTGACATCATCACGAGAACCATCGCGCGGCACGACTTCTTGTAGTGGCACTGCAGGCTTTCTGGATTCACCTGCGCAAGTACACTGCTTTGAAGTTTCAGCATGTCCTCGATCCAAATGCACACAGAAACAACCCTGCACGTATCGGCACCTGCCATTGTGCTCTCTGTGGCCATCTTGTTGATATGTCTTATGTTGAAGGTTCTGCATGGCAGCTGCTTGGGAAATCGATTTCCCAATGCAACCAATTCGGCTGCCCGCGCGCCACGCAAACCTAGAGCCTGTAAGGGCTTCATTCGACCTTACAAGCAGAATTTGCAGAGATCACGAAAACATCAAAACTGCTCATCATCGAAACACCCATTCACCGAGGCCGCGGCTGATAGCAACCAGGATCTCCAAACACAACTACTATGTCGCATCACGCGACTCGAACAAAGCAGAAGCGACCACGAATCGGTTGAATCCCATGTTCGGGTGCAAACATCACAATGATAGGCATGTGGCTCAGCAGTGCATGGAACAGCATTACACACTCATCGTCCTCGGAAAACGGAAAACTCGACTAATCCAATCTCACATCAAAACAAAATCACTGAACTCAAATCTCCTCTCGTTAAGAGATGCGGTTGAAGCGAACAATTGCTCAAAGGTATTCCCGCGTTCGGCCTTCAATACTAAGGAGTAGGTGCAAAACGAATGCCACACTGCCACACGGCACCAAACGCGCTCGGGGCAACAGCTCATTAAAGCGGTAGGTGGTGGGTAGGCAAGCCAACTCATGCAGCTGCACACGCAAACCAAGACACTCAGCACCACGACTTTCCAGCATACTATTCTGCCCAACAACGTGAGCGTGTCGACACTCAAGGGGTTCCACCGTGAGGGGTAACGGGGGCTTGACCGGCTATAGCATGCGGCACGCACACACACACACACACAAACGCACACACACACACACACACACACACACACACACACACACACACGGGCGTCGCACCCCACTGCGAGCCATGGGTTTTTCGAGCTGTGTTCGCATCTTGGACCAGGCGTGGCCGTGCTCGTCTTCCTCAAAACTGTCATCGCTTTTGGAATCCTGGGGTCGCGAAATCCACCACCGTCGTCGCTTTTTGACTCACATGGCCTATCACGTTTTGAACGGGCTTAGCCATGGCCATGGCCCTGACGGTGCACTAAACAGCACGCCCATGGAAGCTAGGGCTTTCAAGTTTCAAGTGCTCCTCCGACCCAAGTTGGCAATGGCTCGAGAAGGGCCACCCCTCTCGGGCTGATCTGCGGGCTAAACATCGGCCCTTGGGCATATATGTGCTTTCACGCCGCCGTGTTTGAAGCCAGCCGGGTTTTTTTCTATCCAGAATGGTCCCAAGAGTATACTGGCCAAATCCTTTCAGTCAACACACGTACAAGTGCCCACATTCGTGGCGTCCAAATGCTTCCCAACAAAAACGTGCGAACTGAATTCAAATTCCGGTCGTCTGCACACGCGTTCCACAGGGGAGGCAGGGAGCACACCCCACTGCACTCCAACAACCCGTCGTGTCAACACCTTCGAAACCTTTTTCAACGCACCTCTTAAACCCCCCATGCCCTGCTTTAAGCTTTCTTGACCATTCACAACACCCTCTACGACCCCTATAAAATCTTTCAAGACCCTTTTTTACCTTCTTTCCCAACACATGAAAACCCCAAGCAAAATCTGACCTGCCCTTGCGAAGCCACACTAAAACCCCCTCAAACCTTTCAGCTGGAAAGCTTTCTGCAACCACTAAAACCGGTTCGAAAACGATCTGATATTCTAAACCACATCTGTTGTGAAACCCTTGAACACCCTCCTGAAACCGGCTCAAACCCTTTAACATCGCTTCGAAAAATTTCTTTTTGCTTCCAAGACCTTTCGCCTTCACATCCCTCGTCTTTCCAATAAATTAGAATACGATGAAAACACTTTTTGAAACCTTTTCAAACACTTTGAAAACAACACGAGACATTCTGGGTACCTTGCTAGGCGAAGCTACCCTAGCACTAGTACTAGTAGTAGGAGGAGGAGGAGGAGTAGTAGTAGTAGTAGGAGGAGTTACAGCAGTAGCAGCAGTAGCAGCAGTAGCAGCAGTAGCAGCAGTAGCACCAGTAGCACCAGTAGCCGCAGTAGCCGCAGCAGCAGTAGCAGCAGTAGCAGCAGTAGCAGCAGTAGCAGCAGTAGCAGCAGTAGCAGGAGCAGCAGGAGTAGCAGCAGTGGCAGCAGTAGCAGGAGTAGCGAGTAGCAGGAGTAGCAGGAGTAGCAGGAGTAGCGAGTAGCAGGAGGAGCAGCAGTAGCAGTAGCAGTGCAGTACTCGAAGAAGTGATCGCAGAAGGCGCGTACCCAAACAGCTATCAGCGGAAGCGCTTGTGGTCTTCAGCGTGCAGCTATCTATGCATGCAACCAGACAAGGTAACAACAGTAAGGGCCGAAACCTTTTCTTGACATTGGTCGAAACTCAGCCAAGAAGATCTCGATGCTTCTCGAAACTTCTTGGAATATATCAGCGATGTTGGAAGAGCCCGGCCTCAGAACCTCAAGCTCCACAGCCTCAATACCTTCGAGCATTGGGTGGGATGCGGCGTGTAAGCACATCAACAAACCCTTTCCAAAAACCTCTGAAGTACCACTACGTCACTTCAGGCTCTCGGGCCGGCATGTGCTGCTGAAGCGTCATTGGCTTCGCATCTGTGGCAAATGCAGCTTTGCTGCCCCAAAGCGGCTTGCAGCCGCAGTGGGCCTACGAAACGCCGCATACGGCGGCAAGAACGTCCGGCCCTTGAGTTGGCCTTATAAGACATTCGAAGCACTGCAGCTTGCGTTTAGGATGTTCAGGATTCTAGTAAAGTTCTGCTTCTGAGAAATGCCAAGCGATCCGGGCGCCCGATGACTGAGTTCAGTGCCGCTGTTGGGATGACAATGAGTGACAGTGAGACAGGGGCCCCACCGTTTTGCTACAAGTAGTTTCGGCGAAGTATCTCCCTCATTCACATTCCCCCCTGCGCAAGCAACGTCCAACGCACATGAGGTTGCGCCACAACATCCGCTGTTGAAGGGCATGGCTCACGACAGGACGACCTGAGGACAGATGCTCCGTAACTTCTGCAGATCAGCGCTGCAAGCACATGAGACCGGCACTCGTCTTTGGCTTCCGGTGGGGGGAGTACAAGTGACGGCCTTGGGGCAACAAGTTTCGGCACTGTCCAGTTCATCGCGCAAAGGATCTCATTGGCTATGCTGAAGCAAAGAAGCGCGAACCACCCTTGGCACCCTGCTGCGGAGAATTTTCAAACGTCCTTGGCCGCATCTCAAAACTCCTTCGTGACCCTCAACAAGCCCGACAATAACATTCCTCTATAATGCTTACATACTCACTTTGATGGGTGTGGACTTTCACTCAGATGTCTTGGCTTCCGGGAAGAGCTCAAACTGGCAGCCGAAGACTGAGCTCAGTGCTCATCCGTCGGCTTGACGCGGTTCACGCAAAAACTTGGCCTCAAATGCCCAACGCACGTCCGACATCCTAATTACAAGAACAGTGGTACTACATAACAGATACAATGACAATAACAACGACAGTGTGTGACAGTATCAATAACTAGAGTCAGAATCACAACAGTAAGAACAAGAACAATAGTCAACGCAAGATTTTATTACAACACAAGAATTGCAAGAATAAAGGAACGAAGATATGTGGGTGCTAGCACCAAAGTCACGCAGCATCGCGACGAAAGATTGGCACCTAATTCTGGCATGCTGCCAAAAGGCTGCCGGATCCAAAAAATGAAAAAGGATCCAAAAATGAACAGCCGAGGGTTTAGGGTTTAAGGCAGGGTTTAGGATTTAGGGTTCAGGGTTTAGGGCTTAGGGCTTAGGGCTTAGGGCTTATGGTTTTTTGTTTAAGGTTTAGCGTTCAAGGGTCAGGGTTCAGGGTTGAGGGTTTGAGGTTTAGGGTTTGGGGTTTAGGGTTTACAGTTTAGGGCTGACGGTTTAGGGTTTACAGTTTAGGGCTTAGGGTTTAGGGTTTAGGGTTTCGGGCCTAGTTTTTTTTGTTGATCCCTTTTTTTTGCTTTTGATCCTTTTATTTTTTTTGACCCTCATCCCTGCTACCAACGCTTAAATACAAGCACGACCACATGTTCTGAACACACAAGCCTTGGCAGAAAGCCAGGAACCCTGCAGTGGAGCATTCTCGAATACCCTTGGTGGGCAAGGCAAACTTCACAGCTTCGTGTTGCAAAGACGGGCCAGTTGCCGAAACGGAGAGGGTGTCCGTCACGCCCGTCAACACCACACCGAAAAAACGACGACGTGGATTGCGGCCCTTAGCAACTGAGCCCTCTTTTTCTTCAACAATCAGCAACACTCATTCTACTGCCACTGTTGTCCTTGATCTCTCGGATTCTCAGATTTGCTGCTAGTACTGACACAACTTAGAGACGATCTTGGCAAGTCCCACACAGGTATCCAGCACCAAGCCTCCAGGGAGTAGGCCTCAGCACCAAGGCTTCAACACGTCCTTCAAAGTAGCTTGCGCCGAAATCCAACGAGGAGGCCAACATGTATTACCAATTCCAGATGGATCCAGTTGTCAGTTCCATGAAAAATTTGGCTACTATTGCAAATCAGATCCGACTCAAACGCAGCTCCAAGCTGAGGCTTCGACTGATCTGCTGCAGGGGGCACTGAAAAGCGGCGCGGGGTCACGAATCCATCCCTACAGCGGCGACATGAACTGCATCTCCACTACGAGCTGAAGGTGCCCAAGCCGCAAAACGCGATAGGAGCTGAACATCACTCTTCCAAAGAGGTCGAATCTTTCCAAAACGACCACACTATAAGAGTATTATCAATACTGCGGTAGTATATCTGGTATTATAATGCCATTGTCATAATTATAGTATTGTTACTCTTGCAAAATTTGCACTAGAACAAAAATGAACATAAGAAGAAGAATCATCATCATACCGCCAGGCTCAGCTGCACACCCCGCACCGTCGCCGCTCGCAGGCTCGTTGGGCCTTCCAGTGCCAAAACACCCTTCAGGCCCTTTCCATGAACCAAGGAGAGCTTGAGAATAACAGCAACAATCATAACAACAATAAAAACAGTAGTAGTAATAGTGTTCCTTTCGGGGATTGGGGGGGGGATCCCCGTATATTCCTCGAAGACCGTTATCTAGCAATAATAATAAAAATAAAAAATTATTACTATTATTATTATAAGAATAAAAAAGAAAAATGAGAAGAAGAAGAAGAAGAAGAAGCAGAACCGTAGTAAAATGTAACGATAACAGTAACAACAGAAACCAAGCACAATAGGTTTGTGCCCCTACACGAGAGCAGGTCACTGGCACATGCATGAATGTGACACAGAGATAGAGAGCGAGAGAGAGAGAGAGAGAGAGAGAGAGAGAGAAAGAGAGAGAGAGAGAGAGAAAGATAAAGAGAAAAAACAAAGAGAAAGTGAGCGAGAAAGAGAAAAAGAAAGAGAGAGAGAGAACTGAAGTGGCTCACCACTCTACCCACTGGAAGCAGGTCACATCAATGGTCACGGCTAGTGCTCGCCCGGGCCGGTATCAACTCAAGTCGATATGTCAGATTGTTGTCGCTTTGGCCACAGATTCACCAGCAAGCAACTCGGCTGCTGCTTGTCCAAACCTTGACTTGGTGGAGGAGGTGGAATCTGGGTTGTGTTTTTAAGTGTTTTTGCAACGATAAAGTCGAGCAGTCAAGAAGAGAAGCGTTGGAGTTAGAAAACAGAGAGAGCTTAGGGAAACAAGGGTTGCAAAAAAGAAAGCAAGCCGTCACCATTCTGGCAACTGCAAGTTTCTGTCGCTGTGCCTCAAATTCTGTTGTTAAGTTTCTGTCGCTGTCTTCCAAATCTGTGCCGGTCTGTGTGCCCAAACTGTGCCTTCACTTGACTTGCTTCAGGCCTTCTTCTCCTGCCTGCTCCACAGACGCGGGTGAAATTTGTTTCTCCACGGTGAGACTTGGGTTCAGCCCTCTCGGTGGAATCTGGGTTGTGTTTTTGAGTGTTTTTGCAACGATGAAGTCGAGCAGTCGAGAAGAGGACCGTTGGAGTCAGAAAAAAAGAGAGAGCAGCTCAGGGAAACGAGGGTTGCGAAAAGAAAGCAAGCCGTCACCATTCTGGCAACTGCGAGAGCGATCGAGGGGCTCAAAGGGTGCTTTTGGGGCAGCGAAATAATCAAGAAGCAAGACGATGGAGTCGAGCCAGCAGTCGAGAAGAGGGTCAATGGAATCAAAAGAAAAGAAGAGAAGCTCAAGGAGAGGCAAGAATTTGCCAAAAAGCAAGGCAACTGGCACCGTTCCGACAGCAAGCAGGAGTTGGTGATGGAGGAGGGAAGCTGGAGGGCTCAGGGAAGAACATCTAAGGCACTGTCGACTGAAGGGGTTCAGAGGTGCTATTGGAGCAAGTCGAAGACGATGGAGCCGAGCAGCAGCCGAGAAGAAGGGCCAATGAAATCAGAAAATGAGAGAAGCTCAGGGCGAAGCTCAAAGAGGCAAGAAATGCCTGGGGTGTTGTTCCGACAACTGGAAACACCCCATCGCTGGAATGACTTAGATGTGGAATGACCACAGTTCTGGATCTGCACCGTGGTGGAAACCAAGATTTATTATTGTTGTGAATGGAAATTTCTCAAAGATTCGGTTGGAAACTGGACAACACTGGAAGCTGGTTGAATCCAGTCAAGAAAGCGACCCTTGAAAGCTTGTTGGACTTGCGCAGGAAACAACGGAACAGCAATTGCAGCGTTTCGCGCGGAGGAGGGAACTGCTACGTGTCACTCGGCTCAGAGTCTTTTTGAAAGTTCGGGGGCTTCGCATCCAGACTTCCAGCATCTTCCACGTGCCATGGACGGCGAGTTCCTGACGGCGGATGAGGCGTCAAACAAGTTGTGGCCTTCTAGCCGCCAGGCGTTGTGGTTCTTAGTTTGGTGGCATTTGCTTGTCTTGCCGTTGCATTGCCCAGCAGGGCATGAGTGGAAGTCCTTCAACAGCAACTCGGAGAAGGGCAATTCTTACTTGCACTGCACAGTGCGCGTTCCGAATCCAGACTACGACAGTGAGGATGAGGACGAGGAGGTTCCAGCGAAGAAGCTGTGCAACAAGAAGCTCACCTGGCGTCGTCCAGGAACGCTTCCAAAGTACCTAGCGAACAACTACACACCTGCGCAATATCTTGCTTCTTTGTACTGGTTCGCGTCAGACGCACCCTACAGAACTGCTCGAAAGCAGGCAAAGGTCAGTTCGAAGAACTGGGCTGGGTTTTTAGCACGTGTTAGAAGCATTTTGTGGCTGTGTGTCGCTCGTTTGAATCCTGCTCAGCTCGGCGGCGAAGGCAAAATCGTGTGCATTGACGAGACGTTTCTCACGAAGAAGAAGCGTTGCAAAGGTGGTTTCCGAGGCCGCCCAACGGCTGGAACCAAAAAGTGTGTGCTTGGCATGCTCGAGTTGGACTTTGAAACTCGACGAGCCACAGGGCATTGCCTTCTTTTGGAGATTCCGGACAGGAGTGCTCGCACCTTGAAGCTTTTCATTCGAAGACATGTTGTTGCTGGCAGTTTGATTTTTACAGACAGCTTCAAGAGTTATGCTTGGTTGTCGAAGCCAGACTCTGGCTTTGTGCATCGCTGCGTGAATCACAAACGCCGTGAGTTTTCCAAAACAGAAACAATTTTTGGAAAGGAAGTTGTGGTGTCAACGAACGCAGCTGAAGGGCTTTTCGGCCGCTTGAAGGCCTTTTTGCGAGCCAAAGGCGCCAAGAAGGTGAGTCGAGACAGCTACGGCGGTCTTCTGTCAGAGTTTTTGTGGACTGCAAGCTGTTCAGCACGCCAAGTGGATCCCTTTGCGGATTTGCTTGATCAGATAAAGTTTTGGCAGGACCAACACCGTGAGAAAGAAAATCATGCTACGTCGTTAAAGGATTCAATTCCGGAGGAGGTGCTCGAGGACTTCCTCAGTGTGTGCGAAGCACCCGCGCCTGCGAGTCCGCCAGGCGAGGCTCCTGTGCCCGAGGCTCCCGAGGCAGCCCCAGAAGACCTTTCGGTTGAATCTCCAATTGATTTTTCGTTGCTTGTCGCATGCTTACTTTGTGCTGCTTGGTATTCTTGCCGATTTTCCGTTTTTCCTGCAGCACTTGTTGGCACGGGACCTGCCATCAGACAAGCAGATTTTGATCTTGGGCTGGGGGCCTCGCTTGCCGAACTCTTCAACAGGTTCAGGCCTCGGAACCCTTCGACGTTCCCCCGTGCACGTTCCGGCTCTCGCTGGGACAGATGGTTTCGATGCTCCTGCGCCTGGTGGCCCTCGGCTTCCTAGTGGGTTCGTGTATGAACCTGGATGATCATGATGGGCATGCGGATCTTCCAGATCACAGAAGGCGCCGGTTTTTGGCTGCTGCGCTGCATGGTTCTGGGGGTGCCTCGAGCTCTTCTGATGAGTTGGTTGATGTGGCGATTACTCCTGGGTCTCCTCTTGCTGATATCCCGAGTGATGCTTCGCTCTCTGCACCGCCTACGCCTCTGGCACTTCGTCAGGCTCGGCAAGATCGTGGACGTTCTCCTGTTCTGCCACCTCTGGGAGCTCGTCGCTCTGCTGCAAGGCCAAGTGCTCCGGCTCGCAGCCGGTCCCCACCTTGTGGTTCGGCAAGTCGGCTTTTGCCTCAGTTCTGCTCGCATCCGGCTTGGCAGGCTCTGGTTGCGCGAGTCGATCATCTGGAAAATGTGGTTGGCGTGTCCATTGGTCCTCTGCAACATGTTCCAGATTCGCTGGGTCCTGTACCTGCGCCGCCAGCTCTTCTTCCGGAAACGGACACCTCTGCTGCTCTTGCGACGAACGCTTCTTCTGCGTTGCCTGTGGCTAACGAGGACGCCGAGCACCCTATTGCTTTGAGCAGTGTGCGCTGGGTGATTCTTCGCCTGACATCCTGGACCAATGCTGAACTGGTGAGGTTGCCGCCGCCACGTCTTTTTTGCATTTTGTGGATCTTGTGGGCTGAGGGCCGTCTGCAAAACGAGCCATCTGAGATTCAGTATTGGGCTGCTCAGGATCATGTTCCGCAGAGTTTTGCTCCTGACACTCCCCCGATTCCGTAGTCGGGCAGCGACGATTTCTCTTGAGGCGGCAGCTCGGTGCCTGTAGTTCTTTCCAGGAGGTCCTTTGGTCTCACGCTTGTACAGAGCATGTTTTTTGAGTGCTGAATTTTGTCGTGAGCATCGCATTTTTCTCACTCTGAGCATTCGGAAAATCCCCGCTCTACCGCGTAGAGTGTCTTCTGGGGGTCTTCATGCTCTTTGCAGGTTACCCGGTCCCGCTGGATTGGGTTTTCAGTCCTGTTCTCGGAGTTCCTGTTCAGGAATTTCCTTTGAGTTCCGGTGTTGCTGGGGCTTTGTTCAGGGTCTTTGCGTCTGCTTATAGCGGGCCCTTTCCTTTTTTCTTGAGCTGTTGTTCTCGCAGTTTTTGGCACCGCTGTGCTTGAGGGATTCATTGGGCAGTGTTTCCTGAATCCCCATTTCCCTTCCCTCCTTTCCCTCCCTGAAAGTGAGTGCGTGAGCTTTTGCTCCTGATTGCTTGCTTGGCTCAACCCGCACGCATGTGGGTTTCTTGTGAGGGGTTGTCTTGGTTTGAGTTTCCGCTTTCAGGGTTAATAGTGCCTGGGCGATGGCTGCTCATTCCAATTCTGGTTTTCGCTTCCGTCGCAGTGCGCTGCCTCATGATCCCATTGTTGCCTTCTCAGACAGCGATCTTGAGGATCTCATACCGACCGCTGGCCACCGTGCGCCCGCCCACAGGCCGATGCCGTATGCAATGCCCCCAGTTGCTCCTGCTGATGGTACCGCCCCGCCATTGCCTTCCCCTAGCAGTATCCCTGGTCAAGTTCATCCCGAACTGGCTGCTCTGAGGGCTCGTGTGGACATGCTTGAATCCTGGGTTGCCTTGCATGCCCTGAGTCGTCAGGTGGATGTATCTTCGGTGCATCGTTTTCATTCATCCTTGCGATCGGTCATTCTTGACGTCCCCTTTGATGACCTTCTGCGCACAGGGTTTTCCTGCTTGGACATGGCATTCATTCGCGTGCTTCGCGATCTGTCTGTACAGCAAGATGCTCTATCACGCACGATTGAGGCGGTGGACTCCGGCCTCGCCCGCTTCTCTTCGACGGTGGGCTCGACGGTGCCTCTTGAAAGCATAGGCAGTGTGGGCGCCGCTGCTCTCTACGATCGTGTCGTGGCTTTGGAGGCATTTGATTTCCCTCGTTTGCAGGCTCGCCTTGAGGCTTTGGAGTTCCGCTCACTTTCGCAGGCTCAACGCCTTCGTCAGCTGGAAACTGTCATTGCTTCTTTGAGTTCATCGCTCGAAGCACTACAGGAGCGGACCGTCTCCTCTTCTGCTGCACTTGCTGGGAACCCATCCTGGGCTTCTCTCGTTGGACCTCGTCCGGCTAGCACTGACACCAGCCATGCGTCACATGCAACTGCATCAGCCGTCGACCCTAGTCTGGACCCCACCGTCCCTTGGGAAGCCGTTCCTTCTTGTGCACCTACTGCCTCGGAGGGGACTCTTTGAGGGTTGCTGACCCTAGTCTTGGGTTCTGGGCTTAGGTTAGCTGCCGGATGACCCCCTGTGTTTCCCGGCTCCCTTTCCTTTCCCTAGGTTTTGGTTTCCTCTGCTGTCAGCATGCCTCCCGGCATCCAGCACCCTCAGGATCTGAAGTTGCCAGATGCGCTAAAAATTGTCGCTCGGTTTGCACTTGCTCCTCATGCTGTCTGCAGTGAGCTCTCTTGTGACACTTGCGTGTTCCTTCTGCAGGGGCTTTGTCTGTGGGTCTTACTGCACTGTAGTCAAGGGCTGGGTTGTCCCATGGCTTCGCCGCGGCCATCGCGCTGGAACGACGGGAAGCTTAGCAGCTTCTACGGTCCACCTTCTGCAACTATTGCAGCTGCTCCGATGGCTTCTGGGAGAGACAGAGCTTCTCGACCTCGTCTGGGTCCAGCTGGTTTGCCATCTCAAGCTCCACTACGTGCTCCGTTACTACGCCCCCGAGTGATGCCGTACAAGCCAGCTGAACCAGCGGCCAGGCTTTCTCTGGAAGCTACATTGGTGGCTCATCCTCCGGAGGGTTCAGCTTTCCCGGTTCCTCGACTGTTGACATCATCGACTGCTAAAGCTGCCTGCAGCATGAAAGACGCCTTGACCAATGCGATGAATGAGCAGGTCAGTGCCTGGCTGGTACTTTCACGCCGAGCTTCATCACACAGCAAACTTGTTGCTGGACTTCTGCTGAGCACTCAGGCAAATGCCCATCTTGCTCGTTTGGTACGCATGAACGCACCGTCGACCCTTTGCTCTTACCTGCGGATGTGGGTTCAATGGGAGAAGTTTGCGGAGGCGAATTCCACATGTCCATTCGAACCACCCGAGTTTCTGCTGCTGGACTTCTTCTCACTACACGCTCGGGGTCGACTTTGCTCAGCACAGGGATGGATAAAAGCATTGCGTTTTGTGGCGAACAAGCTGGTGCTCGAAGTCCTGCGGCAACTTCTGTTCACCCCAGCGGTTTCTGCCTATGCCCTCGCTACTGAGACTGTTCCACGACGTGAATCGGCTCCGTTGCCACTTTCCTTTGTTATCTGGCTTGAAGGTCAGGTCTTGGACGTGCTGGCTTCTGCTGCCCATCGCCTTCGTTGTGGGGCAATCTTGGCTTGCGTCTTCGCCTCATTACGCTGGAGTGATGCACTTTGGAGCTCGCCTTCTGAGATATACATCTCTATGGGAGCCTTGCTTGGCTCCGCTGCTAGGACCAAAACTACACGGAGATCCATGCCTTGGGCAGCGCGGGCTGCTGGCTTTCTTTCGAAAGGTTGCTCATCGACTTCCTGGGGTTCCGTGTTTTTTGCTCTGCTCCAAAGGGCACTCGAAGCAACGAAATGTGCTCATCCCGAATTTGAGCCAGATTTTCTGCTGGCGGACCTCGGGCCAGATGAGTCTTCCCCTCTGCTGCTGGCCCCCTTGTCTCGCAATGAGGGATTGATCTTGCTTCGGCGTCTGCTGCTGCGCTGCTACTCGGGTACGCCGGCAGAGAAACGCCCGGATCTCTCCTTGATCGGGGTCCATTCCTTGAAGGTCACTTTCCTGAGCTTCTCCAAACAGCTCTTGATTGAGGAGCCCCTGAGGCTTCTCCAGGGACATCACAGAGGGTCTCTTCGCTCGATGGGTGAGTTGTATGGGCGGGATGATGTGGCCGCTCCGCTTCAAGTCCAGGAGAAGATTATCAAGGCAGTCCTGGCGGGTTTTCGACCACTGAGACCGCATCTACGTGGTGCGTGTCCCTCTTCGCCGGACATTCCCATTCTTTCGCTTCCGTCTGCTGAGAATAGTGATTGTGAGGTCCCGCCTTTGGCTTCTCGCCCAGAACCTACGATGGAAGATGACTCATCCAGTGACTCTGATCCAGAGGCAGCTCGTATGGTGGTTTCTCAGAAGTGCTCCGACGCCGCGGATTCCGATGACTCTGGCTTTGCAATGAAGGGATCCTTGCAACCTCTGCCGGTCGCTCGGGCTGGTGGCTCCGATTTTTCGAGTCCCGTGGTGTCTTCGAGTCAGCTGGATTCTGGCGACTTTCAGGCTGAAAATCCAGCCTTGCTGGATCCACGCTGCGAGCCGTCATGCTTTGCCCCGGGTGTCATCGACTCGGAAGCTGAAGAGTTTGAGTTTCTCCTCAATACCCAAACTAAAGTGGTCCATATTGCTCGTGTTTGTTCGGCATCTCATCCAGCTTGCCAGTACAGGCCCGTACTGCCTTCAGACTTTGATCGACCCTTGCGTGCAGCCTGCGGCATCAGAGGATGCTCCTCTGTTGGTACGCTTCAAAGAAGCCCTGAGATACCAACAGGCTTTCGCCTGTGTTTGAAGTATGGCTGCGCTAAGGATCCTCTCTTCGAGCAGATCACGCTTGATCTCGCTGGGGAGGCCGATGTGCCCGCTGGCCTTGGATCGTCCATTGTCTGAGGTTTTCTCGCCAGCCTCCTGTGCTCGGGGCCCACGCTTGGGTTCATGCCTCGGGGGGACCGCTGCTCTCCGCCTGACTAGCATGGGTGTGGAACCCTTGTTGGTTCTCGAGGGGTTGCCGGCGTCCTTTTTGATGTGACGTGGACGCGCCGTCCTCGCATCTTTCTTTGCTGGTATTCGTTCTGAGCCTGCCGCTGTGGCCAGAAAAGATGCTGTACAGGGCTTTCTCTTGTCAGCTTGCTGATAGGACTTGCCCATGCTGAACAGGGCTTCGCTTGGTCAGTTCTTGCATGCCGGCTACCATTTGGTTTCTTCTCCGCCTAGTTTTTGGTCGCTTCAGGCGGGAAGTAGGGGCTTCGTAGACGGAGTATCATGGCAGTGCGCGTGGATGACACGGTTTTCTTGGACTCATCACTGGTGGCCTGGGGCGTCCCCGAGACGGTACGTCAGGCCCTTGCTGCAAAGGGGTTCACTACCATGTCTTTGATTGCTCATGCATTGCCTAGCTCCGATCATCTGGAGAGCTTTGTCGACTTGGTTCTTGGTCGCCCAGAGGGGTTAGCCCTTGCTTTCTCCAGAAGCCTCCGCTCTGCGCCGGGTCGTGAAGGAATGTTCTGCTGTGGTCTCCGGCACGTCCTCTCTGTCGGGCATCCCTTCCTCTGCCCTCACTGTTCCGAAACCCAAGCTGTGTGCCGGGGATGTCACCAAAATGGTTACTGACTTCACCGCCAAGTATCCCTCCGAATTTCTTCGTCCAGAGACCATGCCCAGCTTGTCTCTGCTGATTCGTGTCAAGGAGGGCCTCGATGCTCGGAACTTGGGTTGGATTCCCTGGAGGTTCCGCACGACGGAGCATGAGGAGGCTGTGGTTGTTCGTCGTAAGCCTCGCACTGATGTGGCTTTGCTGACTTCTCTCCTTGCTGCCCAGGATCCGGATCCTCTTGAGACATCCGTCCCTTCGGGGGGGCCACTTGAACCCACGCTGCGCCGGTTCATCGGCCTCTTGTGCACCTCGATTGCGCTGTTGGACGGGATGCATTTGCTGCCCCTTCGCAAGATGCTGGAACGTTTCGTCTCCACCGCGACGGCGGTGCCGGAAGACCGCTCGTTGCGAGGTCCGCTTTTGAATGAGGCTATCGAAGCTGACCGCACGTTCTGGTCAGGAGTTGCTCTCTTGCAGACCGAACACGGCTGGTCTCTGGCTGATTCGGTCGCCGAAATGACATACATCCGACCTGACCTCTTTGCCGCGTTGGCCCCTCGCGTGCGTGCCTCTTCCTCCGAGAATGCAAAGAGAAAAATCATCAGTCCTCCGATGCCGCTGGTCGTGCTCGCAGGCGAAGTCCAAGGGCTCCGGCAAGAAATCCTCTGCTTCTAGTCCGAGTAAATCTTCGGGACAAGGATCTCCTTCGAAGGTCTCGGTTGCATCTTGGCCTGAGTCGTGGGCTAAGACCATTGACGGTGTCGGCCCCTGCATCCGTTTTCACACTGGCAAGTGTCGGAATGCCAAGTGTCGTTTCAGCCATCGGTGCCCTATCTTGAATGCAGCCGGCGTTCCCTGTGGCCAGAACCATTCTGCTCAGGACCACGCAAAAGCTCCCCATTGAGGGTCCGGCCAGGGTTTGCAGATTGGTTCGGCGTCTGCAGATCTCTTGGCCTCAGCTGGTTTTTCCGAAGCCTCTCCTTTGTCAGGTGAGGATGCTGCTGAACCCGATTTTGGGCCCTCTTGTCAGGACTTGCTTGCTGAAGATTTTGCCGATGCGTGTATCAACTCGGGTGTTGCCCCGACTTGTGCCATGATTTTGCGTCTTGCGGACCGCTTGCTTTCTGAGGCTCCTGACCTGGACGACAGGTTCGCTTCTGGCAAATCTGTCTCGGCTGGCCTCCACCAGAAAGGCTCTGGCGGCCTGCGCAAAGTTTCTTCCTCCCATCCCACATCCGTGCGTCTGATCAATCAGTTTGTCTCCCATGTGGCCCCCGATCATGTTTTCTCCAGTTTTGTCATTATAGATGGTGTTGAATCACCGGCTCATCGTGACCTCCGAAACTCTTTTCTCCCGAATCTGGTCATACCCTCTCTTGCTTCTCTGGAGGTGAGCTTCTGATTGCAGATGACCTGGGCGCTCAGTTCCTTGAGGATGAGGGGTGTCAGATTCCTGCGGTTGCCATGCCTGTGGCTGACCACCCAATTTTGTTTTGTGCATCTCGTCACCTGCACGCTGTCCGTCCTGCAGAGGGGCGTCGGGTGGTGTTGGCTGCCTACTGCCTCCGGCTGGCGCATTCGTTGTCGAAGCAGCTCTCTCTGCGGTTGTCCGAACTTGGATTCAGACTCCCCCGCCTGCATTCTGATCCTTCCGGCCCTGCATGTCGGACCCAGATCCTGACTCTCTCCGATCAAGCAAGAAGGAGTTTGGGCCCCCCCTTGGGACCTCTTGTTGATCTGCGAGCTCGTGTTCAAGCTCCCACACCTGGTTCTCTCCCGTCACTGCCGCCCGCATTCCAGGATTCGCCCCAGCCCGTCGTTGCTCGGAATGCCTCGGCTGATGGTTCTGTTCCCTATGGTCTCGGAGAAGTTCCCGATGGCTGCAACACCCTGCTATCTGCTCAGGGCCCATCGGTCGAACTCTCTGTCCCGTCGGATTTCCCGCCCCAGGCATCAAGCCAACCGCGTTTCTTCCTTGACCTCTTTGCTGGTGCTGCGCATCCTGTGTCCTCAGCGGTGGCGGCCATCTCTGGGGATCGATTCGAAGCTGTTGACTTGATTCATGGTCCGCAATTTGACCTTCTGAATGATGACACGTTCGCACTCTTGTGTGCCATGGCTGATCATGGGGTGATTGGAGCCGCGATGGCAGCACCGATTTGCGGTGAGCATACTATTTTGAAGCTCCGTCCTGGAGGACCTCCTGCGGTCCGCACACCCAAATTTTTGGACGGTCTCCCGACCAATAACTGGGATCAAGCGGTGCGAGCTCAAAACAGTGCTCTTTTGCACGATCGCACGAGGGAAATTCTCTCTCGGGTCAGTGCCGGGCATGGCTTGGTGTTGCTGGAAAACCCAGTCACTTCGATGACTTTCCAAGACCCCTTGATGCAAAGCTGGATGCTTGCGGAGGCCCCCTTTGCTGCTCAGGTGGCGGCATGCCAGTTCGGTCTCTCCTGGTACAAAAGGTGGCTTTTTGTGTCGAACCGTGCTGAGGTTCTTGAACTTGCCTCCTGTTGCCAACATGGTCCCGCTGCGCATTATTCGCTTCTTGGATTGCGGGACTCGTCTGGACAGTACGTCAGTCGACTTTCGGCTGAGTATCCTAAAGGTCTGGCTTGCAAAATTGCGCATGTAGTGAAAAAGTTCATTTCGTGCCATGATAGATTCATGCGCTTGCAGGATTGGCGCTGTTTGCTTCACCCGTCTCCATGCTGGCATCTTCCGGCTGTTCGGGTCGAGGACGGTGCCGGTTTGCACAGCACTGCGGCCTGGTTGCAGCCGCAAGCCCCTGATCGTCTCGCCCAGCTCCGGGAAAGATGGTCGCGACGACTGTTTGAGGACAAGTTGTGCTTGCGCTTGGCATACTCTCTGCAGAGTTCACCCGATCAGCCTCCCCTGTCTGAGTCGGATCTTGATCCTTTTGTGCAAGATGCTCTGGACGTGCTGGGGGTTTCGACCAGCGACCGCTCAGCAGTTCTTTCCATCACTCCTGGCCAACCCTTGCGATTGCATCTGTTGCAAGCCTTGCTTGAGTGCCTTGGCGATTCTGAAGCTGCCATGTGTGAGGACTTGCGGACAGGGGTACGCGTCGGTGTCGGTGTGGATATCACACCTTCTGATCATTGGCCCTCCCGTGACTGGGCTCCTGTCATCCCTGATTTGCAAGTCTGCGAGGGATCTTGGCTGTCTGCATCGTCTCATCCGAGTCAGGTGAACGAGTTGCTCGCGGAAGAGCTCGCTGCAGGTTGGATCGAGGAATTTTCCTCCCTCGAAGACATCCGCACGCGGTACCCCACAGTTGCATGTGGTCGTCTTGGCCTGGTGCTTGCCGAAGGGCGTTCCCCTCGCCTTGTCGTTGACTCCAGCATCAGCGGTGTTACCGAAGCCTGCTTCATCCCTAATCGCATGCTTCTCCCGCGCGTTGCAGACATTGCTCTGTGTGCTCCGGTGCAGTGTGTGCAGGAGGATTGGGTTCTGGTGTCCCTCGATGTTCGTAAAGCTCATCGATTGGTGCTCATCCACCCGGATGATCAAGGGCTCCTTTGCTTTTCCTTTGAGGGCCGTTTTTTCGTCTCCAAGACTCTGAACTTCGGTGCCCGCGCTTCAGCCTTTTGGTGGGGTCGTTTGGCTGGAGCTCTGATGAGAATCACACATAGCCTGATTTTCTTGCCCCATTTTCTTTGGGATTATGTGGACGATTTTTTAGGTGCTTTTCGCAAGGCTACCGCGCCACTGCAGGTGGGTTTATGGGTCGTCCTGTTCCTTGTGCTTCGAGTGCCCATCAGCTGGCGCAAGTGTGCTTGGAATTCCCGGGTAAAATGGATAGGCTGGGACATCTGCGTTTCCTCTTGGACAGTCTCGCTCCCTGCGGACAAGCAGGGCTTGGATGAGGTGTTGAGTGCTCCGAAGACCAAGCTCAAGACGCTGGAGTCCCTGATCGGTCGACTGCTATGGGTTTCCGGCTTGTGGAAGTGCCTTCGCCCGTTGCTTTCACCGCTCTATGCTGCGCTGCAGGCCATACCGGCATCTTGCGTCGCTGTGTCACCGGCGCTCTGGCAGGCAATCTTGGATGCTGTGGATGATCACTGTGTGATCCGCAGTGACGTGAGTCATGCTTCTTTCCCGATTGGGAGCCGTGTGATTCGTGTGGCCAATACCGCCACGCATACCAAGGCCCATTTGGTTCGCATGGTCTTCCAACACCGTCGCCTTTGGGTCACCGTTCAGTCCACGGACCATCCGTTCCGGGAGATCTCCAGTCCCGCTCGGGATGCTCTTGCGGCTTGGCGTGCGATTCTCGAGGCTTCCCCCCTTTCGTTCGTGATACGTCAGCCCATCCACCTTTCGGTTCTGGCTGAGGCAGACGCATGTGCGTCGGAGAAAGGGTGTGGCCTCGGAGGCCATGTCTGCTGGCCCCCTGGTCGCCAAGTCTGGTTCTCGCTATACTTCATGCTTGCATGACGTTGCCTTATAGTTGCACCAAAACCAAAATTGTTTGTCGGAGAGTATCTTTAAGCAATTTTGGGCCAGAACAAAAAGTTTGGAATTTTAATATTCACCAGCATTTTGCTTATGCATGCATGACACATTCTTGGGACATGTGTTTTTCAGGATTGTTTAAATTTGTGATTGAAATTTCGCTTGCATTCCAAAGCTTGGCTCAGCAGTCAGCAAAGCAAGGAAATTTCTTTCCCACCCTCCCAACCCGGGGAGATAAACGGGGCCGACACATCAGTTGTGTCAGAGGGCCGATGGCACTACATGTGCCATGGTGCAGGCCACGCCATTTTGGCTCAAGCTTGGCTCAGCAGTCAGCAAAGCAAGGAAATTTCTTTGGGCCCAGTTCTTGAGTAACTCTGCGGGTCCTCAACAGGTTCTTCTTTTCCAAACGGGCCCCCTTTCAACCAGTGCCGTTAGGGCCCGTGCAAGCCACCCCGCGGGGGTGGCGGATGCTTTCTTCCCCCAGTGGGAGCAGCGAGTCCGAGGCTTCCGAGCCTCTTCAGCATCCTGAGCCTGCAACTTTCCTTGTACTTCGTTTGCGCCCGCGTTCGTTCTACTTCGACCGCCTTCTTGAGTACTCCCAAGAAAGCCCCAATTTGTATACGTACATCTTGGAGGGTAACCTTCGCGGCGTTTTACTCAGCCGCTCCGACGGAGCTCGCTTGCTCCTCTTTCTCCCTCAAGGCTCTTGGGCTTCCCTCGTGGCTGTTGCGCGCTGGCCGCATACTTGTTTGAGCCTTCATTTGACACTGACTTCTTGAGCCCTGCTCGGCCCTCAGTGCGTTGCCTCTTGCCTGCCCAAATTCCGTGAGTGAAAGGGGGGTGTGTCCCGGTTTTGGGCATTCATGGCTTTTGATAATCACACTGAGTATTCCCTGCACTTGCAGTCATGCCTGAGGGATCATGCTAGCGTGTGGCAGCAACCCTGGGAGATTGGCCTTGTGAGTCAGCCGGCAAAGAGAAAGCTGGTTCCTAGAGGTCCCTTGCCTTTGTGTGAACTTGAGAAGCCTGAATCAGATGAGGGTTCCGAGCCTTTTTCTAAGTCTTCTGGACTTGTTAAGATTGCTGAAAAGATGGCTCGTTTCAGCAAGTACGACTCGAACCCCAAGGCTTGGATTGATCTCCAGAGTGAGGAACGCAGCCTTGCTGTTGCGAAGTGGCAGCGCATCATTCTTGTTGAGCCCCTTGCCTTTGGACTTGCACGTGATTTCCATGCTTCGAAGGCAGCAGGGTTGGGTACTGGTCCTTTTCTTAACAGCGTGGCAGATGCCTTGGCAGTGAAAGCAACGTCTACTTTGCACTCGCGTGCGAATGCTCTTATGAGGTATGTTGCCTGGGCTTCGGGCAAGACTGCGATAGTTTTTCCTGCCGCTGAGCCTCTTGTGTATGCTTACTTCGATGATGCGAAGGACAAAGCTGCACCGACTTCCTTGAAGAGTGTTCTCTCCGCTTTTGCCTTCGCAAAGTATGTTGTGGGCTTGAAGGGTGTTGACGAGATTTTGGAGTCGGGTCGTGTTCGGGGCCTGGCAGCTCGGCTTTTCTTGCAGAAGAGGAAGCTCCTTCAACGAAACCCCCTTGAAAGTCGAACATGTTGCGCTGCTTGAGAGAATTTGCTGTGGTCTTGAAGGGAGGTCCCTGCAGGATAGGATGGCAGCGGGCTTTTTCCTTTTCCTAGTGCACGCGAGAGCCAGGTTCTCCGATGCCCAGCGTGTGTGCAAGCTCCTTTTTGTGCGCCTGATATCAGCGTATCTCGAGGTCCACGTTTCGAGGAGCAAGACCAGCTTCTCCCTCGAGAGGAAGGTTAGGTTCTTGCCGATGGCAGCTTGTGCTTTGGGTCTGTCGGGTCTCAGGTGGGCCGATGCTTGGATCGATGTCATGGAAGCATGTGGGATTCGTATCCACGAGGATTTGCCCCTCCTGCCGTGTCCGGGTTCCAACGGGACCTGGAGGAATGTGCCTCTGCCGTGCGACCAGGCTTGTGTGTGGCTCAGGAGCCTGCTTGCCCAGGGAGTGGGCCCCGATGAGTACTTGAACAATGTGGGTACGCATTCGTGCAAAAGAACAATCCTCTCATGGGCCAGCAAACGTGGTCTGCCAAGGGACCAAAGGGCCATCTTAGGCTATCATACTTCGAAGTCTGCCGGTGTGGGCACGGAGCTCATCTATGAAGTCGATGCTCAGTCGGCCCCCCTCAGGGCCATGGCGTCGATGCTGCGTGAGGTCCGCTCTGGGAAGTTCATGCCTGACAACCCAAGAGGGCAACAGCTGGCAGAGGAATGTGAGAGGTCCGATGAGGAGGATCCACCTCACTCCGAGGATGACATGGCGTCGTCTTCGGGCTCCGACCTTGTGTCTTTATTTCAACCTCATCATCTAAGTGAACCTCGCCCTTTTTTCCAGTCTTCCTTTTGACCTTGCCCCGTCTGGCTGGAGCCAGAATGAAGGGCTGAAGGGTTTTTTTGCTTAAGGGGTCCCCAGCACCCACCATTGTGCGACCTACGATTTCCCACCACCACAATCAAGCGCCGCTCCCAGCATTGCCCACTCTGAAACACCATGACTCACCATTTACCCACACACCGTTACCCACCACCACCCACCAAGACCCACCATCACCCACTGTTCCCCAACACCACCATTACTGACATTACACCCACCATTCCCACTTAGCAACAACCCACCTCCGTACGCTTGAGAACCTGGAGACTAGACACGCTAAGCGCAGGCCCAGTTGCAAGGAAGCCTACTTGCAGGCTCTGTGGCATCCAAGCTGCAGCATGCCCAGTCAGGAGTCGGGAGGCCCGTAGGAAGAGGCTCCGTGGACCTTTAAGTAGGCAAGTCGCCCCTGCCAGACAGCTGGTCAGTTTGAAGCTCTGAGCGGGGTTAGCTTTTCCTGCCCAGAGTTTGCATGTGGAAAGGAACTGCTGCTTGGCTCCTCGCAAGAAGCCTCTTGCAAGTCCAAGAAAACCTCTTCTCTTCGCGAGTGCATAAAACGCGACAGCTTTTCTGCTGTTTTGTTGCCCATGAAAAGCTTGAACCTCGCAAGAAGCCTCTTGCAAGGATATCGCACTTTCGTTGCGTTTCTTGCCGCTGCTCTTAGTGGTGATTTAAGCTTCCACCTCGCAAGAAGCCCTTGCAAGGATTTAGCTTTTAGTGCAGCTGCCTCTACGTGGTGGTCTTGCAAGAAGCCTTTTGCACGGCTCCATCCTCTTCCACTAGGTGGTGATCCTGCAAGAAGCCTCTTGCGCGACTCTTGCACGGCTCCATCTTCTCCCTCGTCATTCTTGCGTCCCATTCAGGCTGCCTTGCAAGAAGCCTCTTGCACGGATCGACCTTTTTTTTTGCCCGACATCTGTCGATTCTACACCTTTTCACTCTTTCCACTTCAACTTCTTGCCCTTTCTTTGGCTGCGCATTTACGGACGGTGCTGTTCCTGCTGGAGAAGTGCCTGGAACACCGGCAGGGACAATCCTGTCCCTGCTGTGCCTGGTAGGCTCAAGAGAGACTGCTTCACCACGGGAGCAGCAGAGAGCAAACAACTGGGGGAAGAGGCGCGAATCCTGACGCTTATGGGCTCCCCTGACCCGGAAGCACCAGGGAGAGAAATCGCGAACCTGAAGCCTATACCCACGGGCGCAGCAGGGAGTAAAATCGCGAACCTGAAGCCTATGGCTTCCCGGACCCGGGAGCCACCTCCGAATTTTTCAGTGGGTCCACAAGGTTGCATCCTCCTGCCTGCTACCGTTGCATTTAAGGTATAGGTGGGTCTGTGCGCTACCACTATTGCAATGCCACGCAACTCGCTCCTGAGACTCATGGGGCACGGGCTGCCTAAGCGATTCGCGTGGCTTTGCGAGTCGCTCTACCTTGAGCAGACGGGTGGAGGCATGTGGTGGTGACGGCGGTTATAAAGCGTGGTCCAGGCTTGGACCAGGCATGAAGCTTGGGCTTAGGGATATCATGTGTTGCATACCCCAAGAGAGAGGCAGCGTAGCCTCACCAAAAGCCTACAAACCGCCTCAAGCCCCACAGCCCTACCTATGCGAGTATGCGACGGTGGTGTATGGGGAACGCGGAGCAACCAGCGCCATCAGCTTCTTTTCATCAGTCAAGATCAATGGGGTAATCTGACCACCTACCCAGTCGAGGGTAGGTGGCGCCTGTTCCAAATTGATCACCTCATAAGAGCGCCTCAATGCTCGGCGGAAGGTTCTTTGTCCACTCTGAGAGCTTGGGCTAGGCTGAAGGGCCGGCCTGGCCTGCAAAGCTGCAGGAATTGCAGAAGCACTTCCAGCTTCGCTGTCTGAGCTGTGCAGCAGATGCCGCAAATCCACATCTGCCGCCTCAAGGTCCCTCTCAAACGAAGGGTGTCAACAGTCACGTGCAGGAAAGCGTGTTGCGCGCACATAGGCATGGCACTCCCTGCAACATCTTCAGTCCCAAACACCACAAACGCCTCCTTGAGATCGGCTTGTGTGCGCTGTGTAGTTGTTGTAGGCGGCGCTCAAAGCCCTCTTGGTACCTGTAAAGGATTTTGCCCCAGGAAGCCTGTGATCTGCTTTCAGGCTTAGGCCTCCTAATGAGTTGCTCAACATAGAAACTGTGCAGCCTGTCCTTGAGAAGCTCGCAAGACTCCCACGTCGCCGTTTTGCTTAATCAAGGGCGTGCGCAGGGGCGACCCTAAGCAACACCCGACCTGCTGGGATAACTGGGATGCCTGCCTGTTCAGGCAGTGCAAGTCGAAGCCACAGAGTCCTTTCAGCGCCAGCAGCGTCGGGAGCCGCATAAGCAGCAAAGGGACAACGAGGGTATGACCCAAAAAGGGGCGCGTGTGTGTCATGCCGTTTACCGAAGAAACGAGTCGCAATACACAACAACAAGCGAAGCAGCAAGCTGGCCCACAGCAGGCGAGCCTGAGAATGCATCCCTACGGCAGCCGAGCAGCAACTTTTGCAACGCTTTGCGGGTCAGCCGTTGTGAAACAAAAGGCCGAGGCATCTCCGATTGAACTGATTTGTTAAGTACAAGGGAAACTGACACGTCACAAGTATCCACATCATTCCAGGCCGACTCCTCAGCTAGGTGCTCAAGGATTTGCGCCGATTCGCAAGGCTTCGCGAATCCAACCTGCGGGTCAGGGTTAATCGCTACAAAGCAGGGAGACAGACTCCCCGGTGCTTGGGCCGTTATAGCAGCCGGTGGGCTAGGCTTGCAGCCTGACATGCACAAAGGGCCTTGGCTAGCAGGCCTTGAAACCCGGCGTCCGTTCGGGCTCACGGTTGCCTATTCCAGGCTCTGGCGGGAAAAAGAATTCGGTAACGACATCCTCAGGTGTGGCGCAAGGAAGTGCCATGAGGATATTCGTTTGATCGGCAAAACATTCGCCCAATAGCCGAGTCTGGCTCGGAATGGGACCCACGGTTGCGGTGAGCAAGAAGGATCTGCACTCTCGATAGCCACTCCTATCTCTCATGGCCTGTACGACCATTACTTGCAGGAGTGTCAGTGGAAGACCCAAGCTTGGTTCCACATAGAGGGCTCGTCCCGGGAAATCGGTGGGGTTGCAGATACACAAGCTTTTAGAGCCGCGAGGTAGTGCCAGTCGCAGAGATTCGCTGGGGCAAGACCTGACCAGGAAGGGAGTGCCTATAGGCCAGTCAGCTAAGCAAAGTGAGTGTGGCACTTCATCTAAGCTCTCCCCCTGAATGACCAGGACCTTCATACTTGTCACCCGAACAGCATATGCATATTGCGCAGCGATGTGCGGGAGCAAGATATACTCAATGTGCGCGGGAAAAGGAAGCAGCCAGCATCCTGCTGTATAAGGGGCCCGGGCTAAGTTCCAAGAGAAGCGTATAGCCACCTTACCCTGAAGTGCAGTGTGAGCTAGGACCATCGTGACTACATCGCCCCGGACACAGGGCTTGTCCACTCGTGAGTTGTCCCTCCCTCCATTGCCTTCCATGCCCTCCAGAGCTTGCGCTCGATGTGTACGAGGCAAGAATCTGCCTATATGATGGGCTCTGACAAAGAAAGGCAACTCAATTTGAATTGGCCACTCGAAGAGCGGAGTTCTTAGTTCATTTACCATGCTATCTCTGACAGAGCCCTGCGCTCTCGGTGGCATGCCTTCGCACTTAGTGCTCCTAAATTGGCTTTTGGTGAGATGTAGCATACGCAGCGCGCGGGGCCCTGTAATGGAAAGGAAGTACTCCCCCATGGATGCAATGACTCGATGGGCCTGGGTGTGCTGGTAACAGGGTTCCGTTAGGAGTTGAATGACGCCCCGGCCGCAAAAAGCTGCTCCCAGCCATGGCCTAGACACCGCCACCATCTCCCGTATTGACAGATACGCCGGCTGAACCAGCGAAAGACGAAGGGGATTGCGAAAATCCGCAGGCTCTCACATTGCCGGATCCATTCCGTTGCGTGTACCACCTGCAATGGCCTGCCTGTATTGCTGCGGAGAGTGAGTGCGATTTTGCAAGTGCCGGCCAGTTCGACAATTCGCAGCATGTGTGCAAACAGCGTACAATCCGACGGGTCATGGAAAGCTTCGGAGGCCCTGTCTTGATAGGGTTCAATCCCAAGATCTATGTACACGAGGTGGGAGATCAATCGGAATGGGCATGAGGTGATTCGCCGGGGGCCAGGCTTGGTCCGCTCACTGGGCTGCCATAAGAAGTGAACCTGGGCCCACTCGTATCAGGAGAGCAGCAGCTCGAGTTTATTTCTGTAGCCGGTTAAGCTCAGCAAGCCAGCAAGACCGGTCAGGCTCCGCAAGCAGAAATTGAACGTGATACACCCAGTCGTTGCGGGTTTTGCAGTTTCTGGCCAATTGAATGAGCTTGTATTTGGCCCTTTTGTAAGGGTCGAGTTCCCCCTCGCTCGGAGGGTTTTCCGTGTAGTGCCTAACGAGCAAGGGCTGGATCGTGTATTCCAGACCCAGTCTTTCTTTGAGGTCGAAGACCTCTTGGTCCTCAGGAGCCTTTCCTGTGGGACTGGAAGCCTCTGTCCTGGGCGGTGGGTCCTCAGAGGACGAAGCCGTCTCGACCTTTGATGTGAAACACTATTTGTTGCACTGCAGAGCAGCAAGGGATAAAATCTCCTTGCTCACACGCACAGATGGCACGAGCTACCGGCCAGCTGGGGTTTGGCACAAGCCTGTTACCCAAAGCGCGTTGGAGGTCCAAAGGCTGGTTTACCACAGCTACCGCTCAGCTACCGCATGCACCCCAAAGGGGTTGAGCAGACTTGAGTTCGGGTTTGAGTTTCTCATTTCCTTCAATGCTCGAATACATGCGAGAGCCCAGGCGAAAGGGCGAAACTCAAGGACTCAACGTTCCTCAACCCAGCTAATGCAAATTCCACGCTCTCATTTGGCGTAATCATACAGCAAGGAGATCTTGGAGCAAGCAGTATAGTACATGAATGGTCGGCAAGGCTTCGCCGGACATTCGTTTGATTGGCAGCCCTAGCTGCTTTCTAGCGTGGGACAGGCACCTATTCGGAGAGTAGTGCACTATGGTGTGATTCTACCACCAGCGGCGACAGACATGATCTGTACAAGACGCCCGTAGGGGCCCGTCAATGCTTAGGGCCAGTTAGGCTTCGAGGATTGGTCATTGACCATATCTACCCAACTTTTGCTTAAACAGGTTCAGAGCTACCAAGGCCATACATAGTTGTTCGGGAAATGCCCAAAAAGTTGAAGTTCTCTGGCTTTTTCCCAAGCCATCGGGGGCATGACTCGTAGCAATGAGCATGCTTGAACCAGCCGAACTTGCGCTTGATAAGGGCTAGGACCAAAACTCTGGCCCATTCCTGCAGGTTCTTCCTGCAGCAAAAGTTGGGTTTAAGGACTGGTGGGTTCACTCCAAATTCCGACTCCCAGTTCTTGATGACCGTCAGCAGGGTACTGGTCATGAGCAAACCGTTGTAGTCAAGTTGTGCCATGATACGGCTTACCCCGATTCTGCAGTCACCATGCGCCAGCGATGCCCAAAAATGTTGCCTGGTGTGCGCCACTCGCTGCTCCGTGGTTGCTGGCCCTTCATACTCCACCAAGTGAATAAGGGAGTGGGCCACCATGGAAGGAAAAAGGGCATCCTCCAGGGCTACGCCTCTCTCAATGGTGCCAATTGCATAACTGAAGGTTTTGGATAGTCCAAGCCTAGAGGCATGGAGCACCGCGTAGGCAGTCATACTACTTTGGATGGGCACGGTCGTGACCCGTCCGAAATGCTCCTATTACTTACCTTGAACCAAACCAATATTCAAGTCATAGGCTGCGCGTGTGCCGATATTCCCTTGCCTCTGCAATCCTACCAAGGCCACAAATAGTGAGCGGGGTAGCTTTCATTTCTTCGAATGCTGCAGGCTATCCTATTTGCTCGAAATGTGAGGATGGAGGGCAGAAGTTCGTTCCCAACCATGCTTATTTTGCACCAGGGCAGAGATGACGGCAGCCGCCCACTGTGCCGTTAACAAATACCGTTCTGCCAGCATTTGTGCTAGGGCCCGTTCAAGCACGCCCCGAACCGCGCGATGATTGCGACGTCCCACATTTACAGGTGGCCTAGGTGGGATTCTCGGTCTGGTGGTCCATTCCCAATCCTCCATGGCAGCGAGCAACGTCCACGCGTCCAAGAGAAGACCTTCACTCAAGGCTTCAGTTGTTGCTTGTATAGCCTCAAGGCTCCCCCAGGCTAGTTCTTCATAACGCCAATTCCTCTCCTCAGAAGTCGCAGACTCGCCTTCCAAAATCAGAAAGACTTCCCAGAGACGAATGAGGATGTTAGCCGCCATTTCAGGGAATATACTCATATTTAGGGCAGCGCTCGCGTCACGCTGACTTATGAGTGTGTGGAAACGCCAGACCAGCGTGCGTCGGGATGCTGCACTACCTCCAGAATGTCACTAGCCTTGGCCTGACTGGTGACAATTTTGGATCTCGGTTTGGGTACAAAGGGATGCCCGCAGGTTATTCCCTGCTGATGAAGCTGATCCATTGCATTTTGGAAAGCTTTAGCAGTGGAGGTCACCTCAAAGGCTTTTGAGACATCTTCTAGTATTCTCAGCGGAATGTCGCCGCCTAAAAGGCGGTGAGAAGCATCAAGGAGGTCGGCAATGGCAATTCGGGCACCCTCCAGGAAGTAGGGTATTGCTTCTTCACGCCGAACATAAATGCCGTCGTGAACCCATAAACGGGAACCCGAACAATGAGGGATCATGGCGGCGATTCCTTGCCTCATGACCTTGCTTTCTGCAGCCTCCAAGATAAACGTGACCCAATTCCTTGATGTTACTCTCTCGTCAGGTTTATAAAAGGAGAGACCATGGCGAATAAGTTCCATCAAAGTTTGCTTGGCCTGGGCCAATTGATCGAGCAACTTCTTTAGCTCTGGGGCAATGGCGTAGGCGGCAATGCTTCCTTCGAAATCTCAGGAAGGACTCGCGGTCCATTCCAACAGCCCGTTGAAGCAAATGCTTGGTGAGAACAGTTTGTGCTTTGGGGGCGTGGGCAAGTGTTGTGCGGAAGATTTCTCGTGCCTCGTGGAGAGATGGGAGAGGTTGAAGCCGTGTGGAGGCACACCCCTTCATGTCAACGTCAAAGGCGTTCGGGCCTAAGGCAAGGTAACGGACTTGCTTATTGCTAGTTTGCCAGTGTCGAAGCGCATAGTGCCGTCCCTGAGGAAGTTTAGATGCTCTCCTATACATGACCAATCCAGGCCATGAGGTTTCCAACTCAGGAGGGGCGACGTTTTTATGATAAATGCAATATTTGACAAGAAGTTCCCTGCGCCACGCAGTCGGAGCCTCAAGTGACAGGGTTTCGTTCGTGTCTGCCAGGTCTTGGAGTGCTTGATTCCTCCAATCCTGAGTGTGGATTCTAACGGGAGGATAACGGATAGTGTTAACAAGCAGCTCGGGCCTGCCTTCATTACCGTTGAAGAAGACTTCTTCTTCTCTACCACTATCAGATCTGACACTGTCAGCGGCGAGTCCAGCAAGATGATCCGCGACTTTGTTGCCTATTCGAGGCACATATGACCAATGGACTTTGACTGGCGATTGCGCAAGTAATTGCCAAAGGGAGTCTAGCTTTCTTACAAGGTCAGCTCTGTGGATGCGACTGGCGCCCGCAAAGTGTTTTACAATGTCAAGGCAGTCCCCTTGAAAGACCACTTCTTGAATGCCCTTACAATCGGCAAGCTCAAGAGTTTTAGCAGTGGTTTCGACAGCCGCGACAATTTCCGCAAACATAGAATCAGGGCAGGGTTGTGCAATGGTTTCGAGAATGTTGGGTGTTGGCCCAGGGGCCCAAATGACACCTCCTGCTCCGCCTATGCCTTCATGAACAAAGCAGCTACCATCGAACTGAGTGGTGGGTGTCTTGAAAGGGCTTGAGCTCCACGATAAGTGGAGTGAACGCAGGCACAGGTCTGATAGTCGTAACCTGAAGATGTAAGCTTCCGCAATGGCACATCTTAGGAAAAAGTGCGACATTAGGCATGCCTGACGTTTGATGAAACATTGGAGCAAGGAAGTAGTGCTGTGGGTCCAAAGTTGCAAGGATTTGGTTGTGGGAGGCATTTATGTCGGCGACAGTGACTCCCTGTGCACTCGATTTTATGAGTGACGAGAGAGGGTTTCTCACTTCTATCCGCAAATTGCTCTCGTGACAACACACCTTGACTTTATCACAGTTTATCCACCATTCAGGCAGCGTCTTGGGCATGAGGATGCGGGGCACATTTAACCAAATGCGCGAGGCGAGCAAGGCAAGTTTGGTAATATATTTGCTCCGATTCGGCTTCTCTTGCCACCCAGGGTGCCAGGTACATTGTTCTTCCATACTGTACCTTCTCATAGTTGCGAGCCAAGAAAGAACAACAGCACAGAGGCGCTTATCCATCTTACTTCCATTGCCTTCAAGATCAAGAGCTTGCTTCAGCGTACTAACGAGATTGTCTGCTAAGGCATAGCCCAGTTCATGCAGAACGATGAAAAGCGAAGCTCTAGATATATCGCAATTAGTGATCCAATGCTCGGTGGTATTGGAGGCTTTGCCACAAAGTAGGCAGGGAGCTTCTATCTACTGTGCTTGCGACGCATGTGGCAGCGCGGCACGATGTATGATCTGCCTGTTGGTTTGCAGGGCTCTGCAAAACCGGGCATCGACCATCAGCACGTCCCGGGAACATAGCTTGAAGGTAGTTTTGAAATATAGGGAGGCAACCGTACCCTTGATTCTAGAGGAGATTTCGGCCTTTGCAGTGGAGTTTGCAAACACGGCAAATTTCATCCCATGTAGCGTGCTGACGGTAATAAAGTACGCGTCAGCCTCTTCGGCGACCGCCCATCTCAGAGCATAGCACCTCGTGATGTTGCTCGCAATAGTTTTAGGCGGAAGATTCAGTGTTAGTAGAATCATTCCGAGAAGGTCAGCATGGAAGTGGTTAGAAATCTTACTCTTCAAGTATTTCTGAGCTTGGATGCATGCAGCATTCCTTAAGACTGCACGCAGTGCGAGCTGGGCTGTACAATAGGCTTATTGTACTGAGGCGAGAGGACATCGTCGCAGCTTTTCTTGAAGTAGGTCATCACAGATGCCTCACAGCACGTTACCGCCTTTTGGTGGCCCTTTCCCTTGACCTGCTCTAAGAGTTATGAAGAAAAGGTTGGATTCTATCCTCAATAGGATCAAGGTCGTAAAGGATGGCGTTCAGGGTCCATCTTCCTTTCCATCTCAGGAGCAGTCCTACCTGCGAAAGTGTTGAGTTGATTTGAGGGTCCATCACTCTTGGTGCTTTAACAAAGTCCAGCGACCCAGCCAAGTGCCGAGCTTGTAGCCATAGTCTTCGCAAGATCGTATTGCTAGCAATAGCTAAAGCCTGGAGCAGGTGCTTTCTTGTGAAAGCAGACAAGGAATTGCAAAAAAGAGGGCAGGCAACAAAGGCTGTGTGAAAGACTATTCTTGACAGCATAGAGGCCGAGCCTGTATCGTTCTTCGAATGCCTGGAGAAGATAGAGCTTTATTGTTCAAAGGAAACAACATCAAAATGTTGTGGTGAACAAAACATTTGCTTGTTGTTTCAGTGCTTGCCTTTTTGCACAACTTATTTCCAACGCTTGATCAGTTTTATGCTTGTTCATGCAGGATTTGTATTTACTTATACACCCGTCGCAGCGGGACCTCTCAGAGGGCAGGATGCCCGGAAAGTGCTCTTAGAAGCTGATAGATTGTTTTCGAGAAAAGGGGGGGTTAGCTTGAGCCATGGCAGATGGTGCAGCTTCGGAGCCCCAGACACCGTCCTCTAGTGGGACTGGCACAGTCAGTTTGGTGCATCGGCATGTGGTTGATGTGCATGCTATGTGTGAAAGGCATCAAGATGAACTTGGTGAACTCAGTCGAGCCCTTGAAGACATATCCAGTCGCTTGCGTGTGTTGGAAGCACGTGTTCAACAAAGTGATGCACGCTTATCTTGGCTGGAGTCGTTCGTGAGACGTTTTCGATCAGCTTTCCATGCTCTTTTTCAATGAGCTGGAGACAGTATGAGCCTGGCCCTGAGTGCTGCTCCTTCCTTTTCGCAGTTTTTATGTGGAGCAGGGACACGTGTTTTGCACCTCGTGTTTTTCTTTGAGGCTCGAAGTGCTTCAGGGGGTTGGTACTTATGACTGCCCTCAGGGATTCGTTAGCCCGTCATATTGACGAGAATCATCCCATGGAAGACTCCACTGTGGAGACTCATGCAGATCGTCCTTTCAGCTTCTGTGAATATGATAGAGTTGCTTTGTGGGAGATTGATACGAAAATTATGGAACATCATTCTCGTCTTCGCCGATGTTTACAACACATTGCATCTTTGGAAGGTGACATTCGCAAGGCTCGCGAGTCGTTTTTGACGTTTCAGAGTCAGCAACAGACATCAACGTCAGTTCTTGGCTGTGATGTCGAACAGCTCTTTCAGGCGATCCACGCTTTGCGACACATGGTTGAGCTGCAGTTTGATTTACTTAGGCACCTTCAGGAGTCATTCCGACTTCATGCAGACATGATGGTGTGGTCCCTGACGATCGCGGGGATCAGGATGTACAACCGGGAGCCCATGCCTCCACCTCAGTTCCCATCGTTAGCGATTCGCATGAGGCATTTCAGGCCTGGCCGGAGGCCTGGTCCGTCCTCACCATGACTGGTGAATTCGAGACAGATGTGACTGTCCATAGACGAAACCTTGTCAGAAAGGGCAAGAGAAAACAGCGCATCGGTTTGACTTTGGCCGAATGCTGGCAAACCTTATATGTTCGAGCACTTGTAGAGACCATTTTTACTCATGTTATTCTGGTTAACATCAGGATACCTGTAATACCGTTGGATCGTGGCGTCTGCGATGTTGGCGGCCCTGAGCTCAGAGTGCTTGATACATTCGGGTGCAGATCTCGCCTCGGGCCTAGGTGCCTGTTGTCGAGGCTTTGTGTTGGGTACTTTGTTTTGGTTAGAGGAGAAGTGCATTTGTTTGGTAACCTCACGACAAATGACAGACGTATGTGCATCGAGATGCAGTGCAGTGTTGGAGAATCGTTTTGGGACTTGTTTTCTGTGCAAGCTTTGCAGCCACGTGACGTGTATCAACACGGAAAGGAAGGATCAGCACCGCAGAGTATCGGTGGTAGGCACAGATGTGGTCATTGCAGCAAGTGTTCGTGCATTATTTGTTTTTCTTTGGCCCAAAACCTTAGTTCGTGGCGAGACTCGCCGGGGCATTTTTGTGCAGGAGCACGGAACCTGTGACACGAAGGCAGGTGCCTGGTGGGTCAGATGTACCCATGGCCTTTGATGCCACCTTTTGGGACGGATTCCCGGGGCAGACGCCGTAGGCGCCGTAGCAGCTCAGACTCGCGCTCAAGAGAGCGAACGAGAGATCGTTCAAGGGGTCGGCGTGGGTCCAGGAGGACGGAACGCAGCCGTGGGAGCACCCCACCCCGCCGCGAAACGGCGCCACCACCCATGCCACCACCACCCGCGTTGCCTATGGCAAGCCCAGGGCATGTATGGCAACAGGTGCCGGTGATGCAGCAACCGGCCTTGATCGGACCAGGGGGCAATGTGCAAGAGACACCCTCCAGTTGGAGAGACAGTTGGAAGTCTCAGTCTCAATGGAAGAAACCCCAACGGCCATGGAACAAGTGGCAGAGTGAGAATTGGAAGAAAAGCAAGCCTCAGGACAGGCCTGCTGCGAGTTATGATGTTAAGGAGGCCACACCTGAGGAAATCAAGGCGGCCGAAGCCCGAAAGGCAGCTGCCGATAAGGCAGGACAAGAGGAGCTCTCCCTGGAAGATGAAGAAGCTGATGATGGGGAATACCTCAAAGCCCTATGGGAGTCGGCCAACACGGCAGCTTGGGCTCAGAGGCTTTGCGAACAAGGCTTGCGGTTGTCTTTCCCAGCCTTGGCCCTGTGCCTCTCCCTTCGTCTCTACCAAGGAGGTCGCACGGTGGTGGGGGAATCCCAGCCCAGTCCCACCATCTTCCCAGGCCGGGGCATGATCCAGGGATGCCCGTACGCTCCCACCTTGGCCAAGCTCACTATGTCTGAACCCTTACACAGACTGAAGCGAGTCACAGGCTTGCATCATTGCGACGTATGGTTGGACGATGTCTCTGCGGACTCCCTCCATGCCTCGCCGGATATAGCCGCGGGAGCGGCTTATGAAGCCTTTCGAGTGCTCAAGGCCAGTCTTCAGGCTGAAGGTCTTGTCCTCAGCCAAGAGAAAACCAGATTTGTGGCCGGAACTCCCCGCTCGGCCGCGGCGCTGCGGCAGCTGCTGCGGCCAGGTGACCCTGACATAGTCGACGTGGTCAAGGATTTAGGCCTTGACAGTGGCAGTGGCCGTCGGCGTAGGACTACTACTGCCCAGAAACGCTTCCGGGTAGGTAGCCTTCGTAACCTGAAGTTGGGTAAGCTTCGTATCCCGTCACGCCGCGTCCGGCTACGGTTGCACCGTTCTAGTGTGGTCACCTCGGGTCTTTATGGCCATGAAGCACAAGGGGTTGCCCCTAAACATATGAAAACCATGCGCGCAGCGGTAGCCCGACACGCAGGCAGGAGCCGATACGGTTCAACGGATACCATCCTAGATATGACGGCCCACGAGGTTCAGGATCCCTACCTTATTGTGGTAACCCAGCACGTGGAAAGTCTTTTCAGGATGATGGCCAGATGTAACCGTATGGGATGGGAGGCAGTAAAGGACACTTGGCGAGTGGTCTGGAAGCGGCTGGAGGCTGCGAAGCACGGTTGGTCCGTGGTCACTGGACCCATCTCTGCCATGTGTCAATACCTCCGCGACCTCCAGGTCGACGGCCATGAACCTTCCCGCTGGGTTTTTGAGGAGCGTGTTCTCGAGATCAAGCCCTCTGAGGTTTCGGTTGTCTGCCAGACCTCGTCTTTCCTCATGGACATCATCAAAACCCAGAGGTCTCCCGCGGATCGACCCCTCAGCGCACGGGAGTTGGTCGAGAAGGGGCAGCTTGAGCCCTGGTGGAAGTACCCGTGGAACAAGATCGCGGCCCAATTTGCCGAAGCCTCGGAGTACAAGCCCCATATGTCCCACCTTTCGGTGCCTGATGCAGTTGCTGGCAGAATGGCCACGATTATGGGGGCCTTCCGGCATTACGGACGTCCATTGGAGGGCGATGGTGATCTTGCCCAGAAGGTTGGGCCGGAGATGTTCACTTTTGATGTCCCGGGCCAGAACGTTTTGTTCGTGGGATGCAACATCAAGGGGCCGAGCTTTGTCCATGACCCCAACTATGCCAACCAGGCCACGATGTGTCATGGCACAAGTTTTGCCTCGGTGATTGGCGTGGCCCAATGTGGAGAAATCACTGTGGGGGACAATCGTGAAGATGGTTTCCCGGCTTATGGATTTTCTGCTCGGGGTGCCCTGGTGGGGTACTCGAAAGATTCCATGGTGGCTGCTGTGAAGAAGACAGCGAGCCGGGCTAAGTCCCTCGGAGGGGCTATGTTGGTGGTGGAAGCCGAGCTCCCGGGGCCCACTCCTCAGGTGGAAGGTGGGCACGATTACCTCCACTCGGCATGCCGAGACTCGGGCTCTGTACGCTCGGGTGAGCATTTTCTGCTCTCGCCCAAGCATGTTGTGCTTCGCGGCATAGCAGTGGGGTGGCCTCGCTGACAGGGTGAGCCGGACCCTTAGTATGAACAGCACAGGATGCAGCGATCAGGCAGATCGGAAACAATTCAGTTTGCACATGTGAGTGTTTGCACATGTGAGTGTTGTGTCGCTGCACATGCATCCAATGCCCCAGCAGGGATAACTCACTTTGTTTTTCTGTGACAGATCGGCTCAGTATTCATGTAGCATCTGGGGATTGGCTGATTGGTATTCCTCGTCATGTCCGGTCGAGACCCCAGCTCCAGCGAGGCTGAATTGTTCTTTCGTAACCAGATCCATGCACGATCAGCTTTGCCCAGCCAGCCTTGGGAACAGCCTAGCATGTTGTGCATTTTTGACCCGATGAAGGCGATGTTCCCTCAAGGGTTGGGCGTGCCTTACCAGGGCGGGAGAACACAACCGATGACTGCCTTAACAGCTGGCACGCAGTCTTCGACAAGTATCGCAGATACAGCAACGTCGCATTGCCAGGCCTGGACTCGTGCAGTTAAGGCCCGTCGGGGAGCGAGCTCGCGAGACCGCCAGCACGAAGCTTATCAGAAGATTTTGCTCTTACTCCAATCCTTCGCTAGTTTCTTTGACTTGTGCACTCTCATGGAGGATGATACAGAGACTGGTCAGGACTCATTGCAGGCGATTCTGGCTGGCAAATCCCCAGCCACAGTTTTGAAGCATGTGGGGCCAATTCGCACATTTTGTGAATGGCTGGTAAAGTCAGGGAACCTTCCTCCTTTTCCTGAAAAGGTCGTTTGGTCTTTTGTCAACTGCGTCTTGAAGCTGCCCCGAACAGCTGCCACCACTTTGGATACGTGTCTAAAGGCCATCAAATGGAGTTATCATGCCCTGGGATTGCGGGTACGTCGTGAAGTTTTTCAGAGTGCACGTGTCAACGGACTGGTGGCTAAAGCTCTGGCCAACAAGAGTCCATGGGACCCGGCTCCCCCTCTGCAGGTACACGAGGTGTTGCAGCTTCATGCAATCGCTCAGGATGAGGGCATCTCCCTTATCGATAGATGTGGTGCAGTTCATTTTCTGGCCATGCTTTACGGCAGAGCTAGAGCTTCTGATGTTCGTTGTATTCAACCTTTGATTATTGACAAGAGTGGCGCGGATTGGAGTCACGGTTTCATTGAACTAGGTACCCTCCACCATAAAACTTCGCGGCTTGATGCTCAGCAACGCCGAATCCTTCCCTTGGTGATTCCGGGAATTGGTATTGCTAAAGTCCCGTTGGGACAACTGCTGCTGGAGTTGAGAGATGAAGCTGGGTTGCTGAATGATGGGATTGATGTCCCTTTCCTGCCGGCCCCTCGGCCTGATGGGAGTTGGTCTTCGGGCCCCCTGTCATCTAGTGAAGTGACCCGCTGGCTGCGTTTTCTACTTCCTCGTCCTGATTCAGAAAAGCCATTGTCTAGTCATTCTCTCAAGGCGACCACCCTCGTGTGGTGCTCCAAATTCGGCATGCTGAGGGAGACTAAGCGCGTTCTTGGTCATCACGCTGACGCTGCTACAGGATCAGACGCGGTGTACGGTCGGGAGCTGCAGAGTGCTGCGTTGCGCGAGTACATCATTATCCTGGAAGCGGTTGCGTCAGGAAAATTCTTTCCTGACCAAACTAGGAGCGGCCACTTTGCTCAAGGCTGGAACCGTCAAAAGATCATGGAGTCCGCGGCGGTTACACCTGGAGATGATGAAACCAGTCAGGGGGACACGCCCGACGATCAGGACGCTGCTTTGGCTGTAGTTTCAGACGCTTCTGATTCGGAGGAGGATAATTCGGTGAGCCCCTCCTACTGGGCTCACCCTACAAGTCAGGTCTTGCACAGAACCACACTTGGGTCTGCTTTGTTTTTGTGCGGTAGAGCTTTTGGCGATCACTACCGCCGCGTCCCTATGGTCAGGGCACATGCTTACCCTCAGTGTTCTAAATGTTTCTCTTAGAGCCACTTTCCCCTCATGGAGAGGTGGTGAGCACGAGCGTAGTTGGAAAATAGCAGGGTGAGTTTGCCGTCATGCCAGCTCGCGGACTCGGGTGTGAGGTCTCTGTTTGCGAGTGTTTGTTTGGCTCGTACAGCTTGTAGCGGCCATGACAAGTTCAGTGGACTCGGCCCCTTACTTCCTTCAGAGAGCAGAGGAGATTTTGTTAACCAAGCGGGTCGTTGATGCACTGACTGCTAAAGGGGTCAAAACCTTGGCTCAGTTGGCCTTTTGCGTGGGCCAGCCGGGGCAACTCCTGGCTCAATCGGATTTCGATACATGGAGCACAGCAGTACTGGCGGACCTTACGGTGGGCGAGAAGGCATCACTGAGACGGTTGATTCTTGAGGCCCAGACGATGTTGGTGGCCTCCCTTAAGGACATGGCAGAACCATCCGAGGGTGTTGCACCTAAGAAGGTGGGACTCGCTGAGCGTAATGCACGCATGGACCAGTTGCGCACTCAGCTTTCGGGGATTTCCCTGACCGGCCAGTTAGAGCCTAGTCATGCCTTGCTGGACATGACCGTTCAGCAGTGGGAAAACCGATGCCTTAAGTACATTGGCCCGGAAAAATGCCACAGCCGCGAGGAGGAAGTTCAGAACTTGAAGCCGTTGACCACCAGCCTTTCCCTCGAAGGGGGAAAACTCAAAGTTACGGAGTCTTCTGGCATGGAAGATCGTGATATAGAGGGATCCCTCCAGGTGCTAAACGCCCTTAGAAGACGGGGAGTTGCATATGCATTCGCCAGGCTGATTAGTTGGGACAAGCATGAGGCTTACGTCTCCTCTCTTTTCAAGTACCTCACCAAACCAGCTCAACAAGGTTACCGTAAGGTTTCCTTGAGGCAGATTCTGCGAGCTGACAAGTTGGCGTTCGCAAAGATGTCCGAGGCAGGAGCAGAGGTTCGTGCAGACGCATCGGGGACTTTGCCTTTGGATGCCAGGATTTCTTCGGTGCTGCAGGATTACGATTTGATCGTTGCGCTCCTTCCTTTGGGGGATTTTGAAGGTGGAGGAAAGTTGCGATTGGGAAAAGGCAACCGTAGTCATCCGTACGAGCATGCTCCGAACAAAGGTAAGCCGGGCAAGGGGAAGTCCTTTTGGAGCCCCAGGGGCTTCGAGTCATGGTCCGGAAAGGGCAAACCCTCGCCCAAGGGCAAGGAGAAGGCTGGCATAGGGAAAGGTTACGGGGCTGGCAAGTCGGAATGGCTACCCGAGGGCCTACGTTACCAGGGAGCGTCCGCATGGAACAAGAAGGGCAACAAGGTTTGCTATAGTTTCAACCTCGGCGGGTGCACGGACGCCAATTGTCAGAGGGGTGATCATGGTTGCATCATCTACAAGTGTGGTGGTGACCACCCGGTTACCAAGTGCCCGCTGAAGCCTAAAAAGCTGTGACTAGGTGATCCTGGTCTCGATGAGACTTCGCTGGCTCAGGATGTTGAGATGGTTCCTCAGGATGAATCCGTTAGTGGCGTCATCTCTGCTCCGAACCAGGAGGTCGGTATGGAGGCCTTACCTTCAGGTGCGGGATTGGAACCCGTATCTGCGGTTGGGGTTGCCGAAGGTTGTGAATGTGACATTGAATGTTCTTTTTCGATGGCTTCAATGCCGTCGGCCACGACACTGCCAGTTTTCCAAACCGGCGAGGAGACATCTTCTCGGAGCGAGCAGTGTTCTTCGGCTACAGAGCCGCAACAAGTTTTCTCGAATGAACAGCACGGGGGACCTACCCGTGCGATCCTTCAATGTTTTGCTGGGCAGGCCCGTGTGGCTGCAGCTCTGCTCGCGCAGGGTTATTTTGCTTATGGAGTGGATCGTGTTAAACACAAGTCCGCTATGGCACCGGTTTTGCAAATGGACCTGTCCTCTAGGACAGCTTGTGATTCTGTTCTTACTTGGTTGGACAAACGCAAGATTGCGGGGGTGCTGATTTGCATACCAAAGCTCACCTTGGACCCCATCTCTGCGGCATTTGTTTTCGCGGTTATCAATGGATGCCTCGACAGGGACTTGCCGTTAGTGGTCGAAGGCTCTTGCAAGTCCCCATTTTGGGATAATTTGAACCAACTTCCAGACGCTCAGCAAGCACCCCATTGGGTCGAAGTAGAGTGGGGATGCTGGGTCCCTGCGAATCAGCAGCGGAGTTTTGTGATGTCGAACCTTCCTGAAATCACCACGGTTAGGCGCGAAGGGCGAGAACCGGCAGGGAAGTCGACAACACTGGAGACATCCTCAGGGGCCTACCCCCGTGGTTTTGCGACTGCTTTGGCTGAGGTCTTCGCGGCTGGCGTCACAGCAAGAAAACTTCTGTGCCAAAACCCTTCTTTGGCCAATAAGGCCATCCGAGTGTCGGCCATGCACCAACCTCGGGGGCACTTGAATGAGGTCATGCCGGAATGGAAGGTGGTCGTCTATGTGCTGCTTCCTAGATCAGTGACTGAGGACCCTTTCTCAGGACGTAAGCGTCTCAAGCAGGAATGGCGGATTCCGGATGGCATCCGAGTGTTGCCGGGGATGGCCGCCCTGCCGGTGGATTCCCAGCTTCTGTCGCGGACTCAGACAGGGGGGAACTTGAGCCCGCAGCTTCAGCAGGAAATGCAACAACTGGATGGCGCCTCAGTGCTGAGAGTGGGGATTCCTTGGGGTCCGATTGAATTTATTGGAAAGGCAGCAAAGCTAGGACACCCTTATCATCAGCTGTCTAAATGCAACAAACCATTAGAGAAGTTGATTGAGCAACTTGTACATCGTCCAGGTTCGGTGAGATCCCAGAGAAAGTTTTACCTTGAGAAATGGGCTAGAAGAGCCAAAGAACTGGAGCCAGAGGAGGCACAGCTGAAGGCTGGTATGTCCACCCATCGAGGAGCGATCCTCGGACCGAAACGTATCCTCCTCTTCCAAGAAATGCTTCAAGACATTCAATATGATGATATGGGCGTGGTGCAGGAGCTCATTCAGGGAGCCACGCTCACAGGCCCTATCCCAGTGACAGGAGTTTTGGATGCGAAACTGAAGCCAGCCAGGATGGACATTGAACAACTTGTGGACATGTCTGACCAGGTGTGTGAACAGATTTTCGCCAGGACAATATCCAGTGGTGATAGAAACATGGACACGCTGTTGTGGGAGAAAACGTTAGAGGAGGTTGAGAAGGGTCACCTCGCAGGACCTTTCGACGTTCGCCATCTCCCCAAAGGCTGTTTGGTGACCCGTTTCCCTCTGATGCAGGGAGGCAAACTCCGACCTATCGACAACTACTCTTCCAGTCTCATTAACGACACGGTTACCGTCTCCGAGAAACCTGTTACACATTCAATTGACGAGATCGCACTCCTAATTACCAAGCTATCGAAGGCAGCTAGACAAAAAGGACTGTTGGAACTCTTCGGGAAGACGGCTGACCTGAAAAGCGCCTATCGACAGTTGGCCATTTCAGATGAGAGTTTAAGATTTTCATACTTGGCAGTGTACGACCCGTTTGAGGGGAAGCCCAAATTATTCCAGCAACTGGCGGTACCTTTTGGTTCCACGAAAGCAGTATACTTCTTCTTGAGGGTTGCGAGGGCTCTTTGGACGATCCTGGTGAAAGGAGCCAGAATCCCTACGACGAATTACTTTGACGACTTTGTTCTCCTCGCATTGAGCGGTGACAGGAGTTCATGTGGGTATACCTTTGATGAGGTCATGAAACTGTTGGGTTGGAAGCTGTCATCAGACAAGACTACGGAGTGGAGCACAAGTTTCGAAGCTTTGGGCGTTTTGTTTGAGCTGGACCAAACAGGGACAGGGGTCCTGAAAGTTAAGAACACCGAACGAAGGCGTCGAGAGTTGGTCACAGCCATCAGAGGTCACCTGGAGAATGGTTTAATGGGTCAGAAGGAGGCCCTGCAACTGAGGGGCCGATTACAGTTTGCACAAGCTCAGTTCTTCGGAAGGTTAGGCAGGAGGTGTCTGGTTGAGATCACGAGACATGCCTATGGTGGGAGGCGGAAAATTCCGGGATACACTAAAGACCTTTTGGAAGAGTTCTGCAAGTTCTTAGACGCTGCTCAGCCTAGGCTGGTGGGACAGGTGTCGTGCAGATCGTTTATGATACTCACCGATGCAGCCTTCGAAACCGAGACAAGGTCTGGTGGATTAGGTGGTGTGCTCCTTACGGGGAGTGGGACAGCGCTGTCATTCTTCAGTGTTCCGATCTCGGAAATCCAGATTCAAGTGCTATCTATGGAGGATGAGCAAACTATTATCTATGAGCTGGAAATGCTTGGGGTTTTGGTTGGTTTGAAGTTGCTAACAGGCCAGACTGCAGCCTTTGCTGAATCGTATTCCCAGCATGGAGCGACTGCTGGAACTGGGGTAATCGTCTACCTCGACAATGATGCGGCCCGACACGCCTACATCTCGGGATCTGCTAAGAAAGGAGTTGCTGGAATGTTGGTGGATGAAGCAAACTTCCTGGAATATGTTCACGGATTTCTGCCGTGGTATGCAAGAGTTGCCTCCCCAGCGAATCTTGCAGATCAACCTTCAAGGTTCCAACTTGATTTGGTTAGGAAGTTAGGATTCAAGGACGAATCGCATGAAGCGAGGAGGATCGTTTCGGCAATTGTGAAGAGGGCCTCGAAACTGAAGGTTTGACACATGGCTCAGGTGAATGGGGAAAGGAGCCCTGTGTCTCACAGGACATTTCGAGACTCAACAACAGTCTTGGGTCTTACAGGAGGGATCGAGATCCAACCAGCCGTGCTCGGTACTGTTTCCCCACAACGTGAAAAGATTCGAACGAGAGCGAGTGATGTGAGCAGAATGCATGTTGCTTGATGAAGATTGTGTCATGCTTGAAGTGTTCAAACACGACATGACATTTCATAACAAGCACGGTTTTGAACAATAAGTATCGTTCTTCGAATGCCTGGAGAAGATAGAGCTTTATTGTTCAAAGGAAACAACATCAAAATAAGGCTTATCGGCTCAAACCTGAGTGGGGTTCTTTTGTGTAGGGTCAACCGTGCCTGTGGCCCCAAACTGGCTCGCTTTTTAACCGGGACCCCCCCTCGACGTTGTAGACAGTGCTGCCTCATGACTCGACTGATGTGGAACACATGCAGTCCTGCCCTGGCACTCACAGCGCTGATTGTACAACTGATGTGGCATGCTTGTACATGTGCCTGGTTGGTTCCAGGTTGGCTCACGCCTCTGCCTGAGGTGAACATGGAGACCTCAACACACGACAATGGGCAAGCTCCGGGCACGCCGGATACGATTGATGAGTTGTGGGATGATTTTGTGGCAGAGACTGGTGGACTGTCCACTGCCAACAATCCAGCGACGAGCTCACAGAACTCCCAAGCTCTCACTCTGCAATGCTCAGATGATGATACCGCACATCTATTCTGCGATGAGGCCCTGGTGACGGTAGACAACCCACAGGATGTTCAGACATGCTGGTGTGAGCTTCAACCATGTTTGTGTCTTGCGGGTGATCAGGAAGATGAACAGGATGATGCAACGGTGATCTTGCCACAAGAAAACACGATTGAGTCGGACATCATGCAAGTGGATGCCTTCACGCCTGACTTGGTTGGTGCCTCTCTGACGCCGCAATCACAACTTTCAGAAGACTATGTGGATGTCCATCAGGACGATATATCACTTGGGGATTTGCTTGGGCTTGCAGATGGCCAGGGCACGCAATCTGTTGAGGCGACGCCCTTGGAGACTGTCACGAGAACCGACTCGCTGCTGCCAATCCAGTCTACAAGCTGCGGCAGTGATCAGTCACCTGTGAGGGACTGTATGGCTGCCTCAGGATCTGGTTTTGTTGGTGCGTCGCCCATCCGATTGCATCTGACACAACAGGAAGTGAGGGCCTTTCGCAGCCCTGGAGCTTTCGAGAAGCTGGTGGATATGGTGAGCAGGCGGCTCCAGGAACGCAGGCCTGACGACTATAGAGACATCGCCAGACGAGCTCTGCAAAGCTTTACAGAGGTGCGGTGCCCTTTCGCTGCATGCCCAGTATCACACGTTGTCACACCACCTGCATGTAGGACCCAGCAAGCCCCTCCGTGCCTGGCCGGCCCAGACAGCTGCGACGTCCTTGAGGTCACGCGAGCCAACATGTGGAGTTCTGGGCACTTCCGCACACTAGGCCACCTTCAGCCAGTAAAGAATAATAACTGCTTAGGCATACAAGGGACACGACACGTATGCATCAAGGGTAGCAATGCTAAGGGCAATCTAATGCAGATGATTACTGACTGTCACTCCAGGTGGCACTCAGCAGATCAGCGGCAGTGGGGTCACCACGCCAGCCGAAAACTCAGACCCAGTAAGCGGAATCTCTACCCCCTCCACCTTAGACTCACCTACCTTCCCCCTAAAGGCATTATGGATTGTTGTCTCCCCACCTCAGCCTGTGTCTGGCGTCCCAGCGATTATAACTTGACAGGTACAACACAGACGTGTGGGTGTGGGCTGCGGGATCACCGCGCCTGCCAACAGCTGAGACTACACATAAATTTCTACCGTAAATGCAACCTGCGCTGGTCTTGCAAAGGTTCAGCACCCAAGGCGGCAGTCTGCTGTCAGGAGCCCACACTCCCCAGTTGGGAGTCAGCGTGCGCAAAAGCAAGAGCCACATCCTTCATGATAGAGGACTCATATCAACGATCCCTCATACCGAGGACAGCTTCACCAATCCCCGGACTGTGGGTTCACCACGCCGGTCCTGCCCTTGGCAGGTTGCGTATGCTGATAACCAAAAGGACAACACATTCCAGCCTGATGCCCCATACCTCATGCATGGTTCGTTTGTTACCAGTTGCCCTCCTGCAGTGAGCCACGCCATTCACGCAGTAACTCGAACAATCGGGACAGTCCCCTGGCCAGGAACTTCTGCATATCGTGGGCGAGGGCAGCGGGCTCACCGCGCCTGCCAAAACCTGAGCCTTCACGTCTGTCAAGGGCAGCCTATGACAGTGAGCAAGCCATGCCGAGGTCTGCGAACCAACGTGAGCAGCCATGTCCCTCATAAGCCGTCCCAACCATGCTCACCAAGCCGCTTCAGCATTCTGGCATATTCAGTCAACACCACACACAATATGCCTATTTGTATGCGAGGTTCATACGTGTACCAACACAAAAGCAGCCTCCAGGGCATGGTGACTGACTGCACGCTGATCCCTTGTCCGCTCGAGCTCCCTGTGCCGAAAAACTGCAGTGGCATCACACCATGTCGTAAAGTCCGAGCTGGCGGTCATGGTGCTTGCAATGATGAGCATCTTGAGCTCGAACCTGTGCACGTCACTGCACCTGTCGGCTCGCTCTACATGTCTCAGTGTGCAGCCCGACTAAGAGGACTGGCCCCTGTATCACATGGCACACAGTGGGCCTCATGCTTAGTGTTCATACACCAGCCTGTGATGTGGCCGAGTCTGTGCTCTCACCGTATGCCAGAGCCGCCGACTTTAGGTGAAGCAGTGAACGCTCTCATCACCACAACACCTGCCCTGCGCTCCAAGTGGGTGCCCAAGCAGCTTGCTCGGACACCGCAACAGGCGCTGCCCCGCCGAATCAATAAAGTGTGCCTGCCTTTAGGAACAAGGTTAGTAGCAGGGAACTGCCTACTCCAGTGGAGCTTCGGAAAGCCTCATTCCATGTCCAACCAGATCAATAGTATCAGACATCATCCGGTAAAACCGCTTTCTTGTACTGACTGCAATGCTCCCCCAAAGGTGCAGGTCCGTAACGAAGGTGCATACACCAAACCCAGACTCCCCACACTGTACGCTCTGCTCACCAAGGTCGACCGCGACACCCATCCAGAAGGCCGTCACTCGTCCAGCAGCTCTGCAAGATTTCACCACATCGGGCATGTAACACCTGCACAGGCAGCTCGACTGCAGGGGCCGCTGAGCATACCTGTAGTGTGCTCAGAAAGCCAGAGGTGGTCGCTTAGCCTACCATGTGTCTCTCCATCCCTGGAGCGCAGTTGCCATGCAATATGCGGACTTCCGAGGCCACAGTATCCTGGGGACCCTATCGGTCTTTCCTTCCATATGCCGGCATCCAAGGGCCAGTCTGCAGACTGGTGTGCCTCTTTCAGTGCCCACAGACTGGAAGAGCGTCTAGGGGAACTTGTTCAGGGCATGCCTGCTGATTGCACCACCTGGTCGTCACAACAATCTGCGGCCTTTGTTGATGCTGCGCTGCAACAGATCAAGGAGGAGATCACCCTGGGCCTTCATCAGGCCAGCACACATGGCATAATCCACAACGTCCTGATGCGCTCACAGGCTGGACATCAGTCAACTGCGGATGCATTAAATGCCCTCCTCTATCAGGCCCTGCAGCGAGCACAGGAGCAGCAAGTCATCAGAGGGGTGACGCATGACGCTGTGTGTGCCACCTCGCAGTATGAGCCACATACCAGTGATGTGTCATCAGCCGACATGAGAACTCCACCACCAGCTGCCGGAAACGAAATCGTTGTGACAGGACCTCAGACGGACAATCTATATGCACCACCCCACAACCATAGCTGTCTACCCAAGGTCGGCGCCACACCAGCCATCTACGCTGAAGAACTGTCCCACACACCAGTAGAGGTAACGCATCAAGGTGGCACTTATGGTGGAAAAAAGACATCAGTGCAGCTAGTGAGAGAGGCATGTTGGAATTTCACGTGTGGAAATCAGTGCACCTCAGTCATCGTGCGGGCAGCAGCCATCTATCACTGTACCGTCGGGAGCCCCTGCCCGCAATGGTCTACTCTCTCCATGCTCTGCACAATACAGCGGGGAACTTACGCACGGACAATTGTGTCCAATGGAGCTAGGCAGATTACACTCTGCATGGGCACCATACACCAACCGTGCACCGCCTTGAACACAAAGGCGCTGGCTCAGGCACATCTCAAGCCACTACCCGGTTCAATGTACTTTGCCTGCCATATGTCGATCCTCCTCTCAGATCCTGGAAACACCCGAGGCTTGGCACTGCCGCAGGACTGGATAGTCAACGACGAGGAAATCATCCCAGCATATGATGGAGTTCACGCAGACCAAGACCGACGGCAGCTTGATACACAACGCTGTCCCATTCTACTCACCGGCACGGGTGCCAGGTACTCCCTACCAAGGCTGGTCTGCCCAGCTGACCAACAGGAGATGCCTACCCAGATCGGGACGGAACATGTTCAGGCATTACTGGAGGCCCTGATCGCCGATGACAGGCCAAAGATCCTCCTATGCATCTCCTACTTTCTCGGGCAAGAAAGTGTGCAGAGTGTTCAGAATAGGCTGAAAACACTAACGCTGAAGGACTTGGAGCCGCATGCCATAGCAAGGCTCGCAGCAGGTTGGAAGGTGATGGAAAAGCATCAGCAACTTTGCCTGGCCTTCTGCTTGGACGATACCGAGCAAGCGACAACACCGTGTCACCCTCAAGCACTGCAACCTTGTAGCACACACCTTGTCGCGAGTTTGTTGATGCCCTCTCAGGTCAGGAAGTGTCCGGACAGGCGCGAACGGGGAGGCAATTGTCAAGCTGAGCTAAAGGACGGTAAGCGACCTTGTCTGCTGATGCCTCACCATGATCCTGCCAAGCGGCCGGAGCCGAAAGCAAAAGGAAGGCTGCCCGCGATGCACTGCCCGCAATGTGCTCGACTGAATCGTCACATTCAGTCGATACTACCACCAATCACCATGAGGCCATCCATTTCTCCCGGAGCATCCATGGTTGTCTCTGCTGCTGGAAGCTCAGCACAGCTGCTTAGTTCTGCTGAAGCACACTCTGCCTCAAATGTCATAGGCGTAATAGTGAGCCCATCTTCGAATAACCGCGATCCTTTCCAGCACAAGGGGTGTACGGTGTGGGCAAGTTTGTGTGCCATACAATACCACAACGGGCACCCTCCACGCTGCCAGTCCATAATCAAGCACCTCCGTCCCCGTCCCCCTACAATTCTCCAGTCCCTAAATCCTTACCGGTTAACGTTGGCCATGGGACACAGCAAATGCTCCAAGAAGAGGCAAGGACAACGACCTGGCAAAGAACAAAGAGCAGCGGCACGAGAAGCAGCGGAGCTTGAGGCTCTGGCGGTCAATACCTCCACACAAGAGCATCATGAAGAAGAGGAGCACCCAGATGCCGCCAATCTGGAACAAGGCCAACAATCAGAGATGTGGGACGAGGAAGGCCCATGGGAAGATGCAACGGATCCGGAACAACAGACCTGGCGACCCTCCGTGCACCAAAGTCAGGAAGACCCACAGCATGCACCGAGCCATGACATGGCATCCCTGTCATCGCTCCCGGCGAGCTCCTCATGCAGCTCCCACAATCAACAGGCCTGGCAACCAGGTGAGGGCCTACAACTCCAACGAGTGCCGCAACGGGATGCAGAGCCAACCTTGGACGACGACACTAACGCCATGCTCACGGGAACCCCCGCCCGACTAGTGCAGCAGGAGAGGAATCCTGCCCCCTGCACCCCCGACATGTCGCCAGTGTCGCCGCCGGACGAACCGGGAGATCCAGAGCCGATGCCGGCAACACCCATGTCAGCACATGGCATCGCACAGCTGAACCTGCCGCAGCACGACTGCCCAGACTCCATTGCAACACCTGAGGCACCACCGATCACGGCGGCGAGCTCAGCACCTAGTTTGAATGAGGATCCACCTCATCACTACACGCTGCAGCAGCTCTGGAACATGGAGGACGTCCACTCATCAGGGCCGCAGTCCACTTCAAGGGATCGCTCGGACAGCCCAGAACTTCTCCGAGCCTCATCTTCATCCAGCAGAAAGCGACACCACCGGCCCGAACGAAGTGAGACCTCTGATGAAGAAGAACTTATACCAGATGATCAGATGCAAACACAGCGGCTCGACGCCCTGCGACGCAACCTCCAGCGTGCTTTTGGTAGAAAAACGCTGAGCATCCTGGGAGCTGTCCTCCTCATGCTTGCCATTAAGCCAGTTTGTAGTGGTAGCATCGTAGGATTTGCAGCCCAACCATGCCGTCACTCAGGTCCTGGCCTGAACGGCCTATGGACCCTGACCCATCACCGAGGCCAACATAGCATCCAGATGCCACCCCCGACCAGCATGCAGTGGAATCGCCCTGTTGCCAATGCCGGCACCACCAAATATCATGGAGGGGATGGCCACATAGGCACAACACCCACTATTTACTTCCAGATAGCTTCAAAAATTACCCCAAAAACCACAGAAAGAGCCGAGCCAGGTCCCAAATCCTGGCGCCGGGCAGCTGCGGGTACACGACTGAGTACGATCATGTTCCTATGCTGTCTCAGCGACACTCTTGCTGGCCCGGTAAAGCCGAGGGTTTCTCCCGAGGCCGCAACGGGAGAGGGAGCTCCAAGCTCCAGTCTGTCCGCCACTTATCGTAGTGGTGGAGCGAAACATGGCGGCCAGAGCCCAATCATACTACATGCAGAACAGATAGTAAGAAAAAGGTCTCTCCAAAAAGCCTGGGTGCAGGCGCACAGGCAAACTGCCGCCAGGTATCGAGGAAGGACTCTTCTTGCCCCTGAGCACCCTACCTTCTCCGAGCATGCTGCACAAGCACCTCCCCATCGCCATAGATCTGCGGAAGCTTTCCCGGAGCCTACCCGCAGGAGACTCACCGTGATGACATACAACTGTGGGGGCCTTGCACAAGGCCTTTACCACGAATTGCTTGAGTGGCTGCGCGCGCCAGATGGCGCTGCTCATGCTCCGGACATAGTGTTCATCCAAGAAACGCATTGGAGCAAGCCTAGCGACTGGGATACACATGACTGGTACGTGCAGGCCTCCTGTCTGTCCGCACACCAGGCAGGACTACTCACCCTTGTTTCCAAACGTCGTTTTCCGCAAGCAGCCATTCGAACCAATGCCGCAGTGGAGGGACGTCTGATGTGCACCAGGTTGGAGGCTGCTGGAGTCGTCTACACCCTTTTAAATGTGTACCAAAAAGCCCTTGACAACAAGCCAGGCACCCAAGCAGAACGTGATGCAGTCTGGGACGCTCTTCGTCAGGAGCTTACCCACTGCCCCAAGCGACATGAGCTCATCATCGCAGGCGACTTTAACACAGGGCTACAGGCTAGATCTCCTGAAGTTGGTTCAGCTGTCCACCGCACTGGCCAAGCCGCGAGGGCCAAAGATCAGGCTACCATGCAGCAAATGTTGCGCCAATTTGACCTCCGTGCCCTTAATACCTTTCACCCGTACCCACTGCACACAACGTACAGACATGATCAGGCTGACAAAATCAAAAGTCAAATTGACTACATCCTCATACGGGGTAGACACACAGACCAAATTGCAAAAAGACCGCACATCCTTTGCCAGACGAAACTTGCTGACTGGAGAGGTGGGTCAAAGCATTGGCCAATCCTCGCCAGCATCCCGGCAAAGTATTTTCACACTGCCCCCCCGCCACGAGAACGTCCACAAAAAGCTGGCGGACGTGAAGGCCACATCTCAAAAACTGTGATGCTCATATACCAGGAGCAAGTGAAATGTCACATTGAAAAGCTCAGTGATTGGGATACGAAGGTCGTGAACGACATACTTCATCGCACAGCTGAGTCCACCATCCTTCTCCTCCCGACACCACTCGAACCTACTGAAGCCAGGCCGGCCCCGGTCAGGCGCATGTGGCAATGTCACCATGACATTAAACATCTTCAACAACAAGGACCCGGGAATGAGGAAAGGGTTCTCGCCCTCAAGCAGGAATTCAAGGACCTCCAAAAACAAATACGCAACCATAGCCAGACCAAGCGCAAACATTACCTTGAGGAACGAGTGAAACTCGCAACTGAAGCGGCGGAGCGGGGCGACGCTAGGGCCCTACACCAGCAAATCAAGCGCATAACGCCGAAGATTCCCAAAAGAAAAGTGCACCTGCGTGGTAAGGAGGGTCAATTGCTCTCCACGGCTCAGGAACTACGCCTTATCAGTACGTACTGGCAGGACCTCTACACTGGTGAAACGATCACGCGGCCAGTCACATCCCAAGCCGTCCAAATCACCCTGAATGAGGCATGCAGAGCAATTGCCAGCTTGCCTAGCCATAAGGCCTTGCCCAAGCACTACACCTCAAGCGAGGCTTGGAAACTCGCTGCCAATCCACTGGCGGCCCCGCCCTGATGGGCGTGGCCTGCGAGTTTGTCCGACTCTCGCCTGAAGTCCCCACGCCTTGGCGCAGAAACACCTGGCCAAAGTCATCCCTCATGCCGATATTGAGAGTATGGCCAGAACCCCGCGGGGCGGTGACGACGGCCGGGTCGACACTGCTCCAGCAAAGGGAATCAAGGCCCTTAAGCAACAGTGCTGCCGCCGCCTTATCAATGGGGTGGAGCCCCACCTAACCAACTTACCGATCCTCGACATGTTCCTGCCGGCTCTGCCCCTAGACCGTCTGCTTTCGGCAAGGCCTTGGCCAAATCTGAGTAGGCATAACCTAGATGCAGATTCACCGCACCGTGGGTGCAGGCGAAGAGCTTGGCTCGCCTTATCTCGTTGTCATCGAAGGGAAGGGGGTGCTTATCCTTCTCCTTTCTCGCTGGGACTCGGACTACCAAGCCACGGACATTGTCGTGGCTTTTCGTCAAGAGCCCATCCACGGTCTCTGCAAAGGTGCGAACGGATTCGTTCCCATGCGCCGTGTATAGGACGCTGCGCTGTGCCATGCCCGTGAGGAGAACTCCCATGAAAGCACATGCTCGTGTCTTGCCGCTGCCAGGAGCTCCTGTGACGTGGACAGCAGTCCTGTTTGCAGCCAGAGAAAAGGAGGAGACACCAAGCAGGGCAGCCAAGTGCCCGTCCGCCCCCCACATGGTGTCGCTCAAGCGAATTAGGAAGCTCGGGCCAACTGCCAGGGCGAAAGTGGCAACACGGGTTCTTGGATCCATTGCCTCGTCGGCTGGATGTGCCGGGATCCTCAGGGCTCTGGGATTCCAGGCGGCATGGGACTGGTGGGGAGCTCCACCAGTGTGGCAGGCCGGCTAGGTGTTTAGAATGTTGGCGAGGAGTATGGGGACCATTCCATTGAGTAGCGCGGTGAGCCACTCACTCGCAATAGCCTGACCGGCGTCCTCGCGATCCTCATGTTCCGCCAGGCTTGGCGGGACCAGCTGACCTCCAAAGAGGCGGACAGAGCACTAAATCAAGCATGAAGCCAGGCACCCAAGCTGCCGGGCGTACTTTTTCAATAAGTGCGTCATCTATCGGGACCCCCAGCGCCGCTGGGGCACGCTCTTTCAAAAGGTGCAGAAGGGCATCCCAAAGGGGGGGTGATGGCACCCCTAGGGAGGACGCCGAACATTTCTAAGCATGGCTGCGGCTCAGCACAAGAAGCGACTGGACCTGATGGTCGCTAAGCATCAGGGCCACATGGAGGCCTTGCGGCTTCATGGCCTTGATCCTTCCGAGTGGAAGCCTGAGCCTTCGCTGGGGAACCAATTGGTAAAAACACGCCCGGTAGGGTCATACTAAAGCCTGGTGCTTTCAGGGCGACCAGGACAGCGGTGCTGCCCTTACTCGGCACTTTGCCATCCACGTGGAACCAGAATTGCTCAGTGGCTGACATCCGGGGCGACGAGCATTGTCAGGGCTTGCGGAGCAACCCTGTGCAAGAACCGAACCGGCCACCCGTTGACCCCAGGCTTTAGTTGCGCGAGTGAGGGAACACCCTTCTCACCTTTGGCTCGCGTGGCGTGATGGAACTGCGCTGGTGGCTCCTCCTCTATTGCGGCCTCCGCCGACATGGCTTCAAACTGATAAGCATGTCGACGTGGCTTTGCGAGACGAAGCGCAACAATTGGGGACTCCGTCTGCCAACAGCATTTTAGCTCACATCGGAGCTGCACTAGATGTCATGATAGGCGACCATACGCAGCCGGCGGGCGGCTCCCGCCCCAATTACCATTTTGTCACTGAGCTCCTTGAACGAAAAAACGCGGGCTCAATGCCATCCCGACTTCCCCCTTTGTGCCGTCTAACCTCGAAGAAGTGTTGCGCGAGCAAGCACAGAAAGGACCGGGCCCGTGGCGGAGAGATAGGCCCGCCACCGTCAGTTGGGGTCGGAACACATCCGCTGCGGCGGCTGCGGCATCTCTAACGCCTGGTGAAGCCCCAGCGCGGTTTAGGGCTTAGGGTTTAGGGTCCAGGGTCTAGGGTTTAGGGTTTAGGGCCTAGGGTTTAGGGCCTAGGGTCTAGGGTTGAGATCCTAGGGTTTAGGGTCTAATTAGGGTTTAGGGCCCAGGGTTTAGGGTCCAGAGAAGAGGGCCTAGGGTTTTAGGGCCTCGGGTTTAGAGCCTAGGGTTTAGGGCCTAGGTTTAGAGCCTAGGGCCGAGAGGGTTTTGGTAGTTTAGGGCTTTAGGGTTCAGCGTGCTTTAAGTAAATTGAACCTATGGACCTCAAAAAGGTTTAAGTATACTGAAAACATATGAAAGGAGAATGAGTTCGGGACAAACCAAAAAGATACCAACTTCACTGGCGCAGTTAGCGCAGCTCTACAGTTTAGGGTTTAGGGTTTAGGGTTTGGGGTTGAGGGTTGAGGGTTTAGGGTTTAGGGTTTACGGTTTAGGGTTTGTTTAGGGTTTACGGTTTAGGGTTGAGGGTTGAGGGTTTAGGGCCGGCTTTAGGGACTTGGAGCCTTAAGGCCACCAAAAGACTTGGGACGTGGAGTTTCAAGCCCTAAGAGACTTGGGATTCGCCCCAAGAGACCCAGGACGTGGAGTGTAAGGCCCCCGGAGACTCGGGACTTGGAGCCATGAGGCCCCCAAGAAACTTGGGACTTGGAGTTTAAGGCCCCAAGAGACCCCCCAAGAGACGCCCCAAGAGACGTGGGACTTGGAGTTTAAGGCCCCAAGAGATTTGAGACTTGGAGTTTGAGGCCCCAAAAGACTTGGGACATGGAGTCTAAGGGCTTGGGACTTGGATTTTAAGGCCCTAAGAGACTTGGGACTTGAGTTTAAGGCCCCGCGGTCGCAATCGACTTCTTTGTGTGGGCAGTCCCCAGCCGCAATCGACTTCTTCGTGGCAAAGTTTCGGGGGCGCCCCACGGTTGCAATCGACCTCTTTGTGGTGAAGCTTGTTTGTTGGTTTTCAGGGGCGCGTGTTGGTGGGTTTGCGGGGTCCCCCCCGGTTGCAATCGACCTCTTCGTGGCGAAGCGTGTTGGTGGGTCTTCGGGGTCACCCCCCGGTTGCAATTGACCTCTTCGTGGCGAAGCTTGTTTGTTGGTTTGCGGGGCACCTTTCGGTTGCAATCGACCTCCTCGGGGCGTAGCTTGTTGGCGGGTTTTCGGAGGCACCCCCCAAGTTGCATCTTCGTGGTGAAGCTTGTGTTTTTGCTTGTGGAGTGGACACCCACAATCAGCTGACGTGTTGTTTGTCGAAGCTTGACCTCTTCCATTTCCCTTTTTGAGCTTGATCCTTAAGCTTTCGGGCCGGAGGTGATGCCGTTCTCTTCAGGCCAGATCATGTTTTCGCCAGTGAGACATGCCCAGTTTAGATGTGTTGACTTGAACCAGTTGTGTTTTGGCTCCAGACATGGTGCTTTTGTGCCACATGCAAATGCGGCATGACACGAGTGGAGTAGCTTTCGGCCAGTTGGGTTCTTTGGTAGTTGGTAAAACATGCAATGAATGGTGCTGGCTTGAAAGCATTCAGCACGTAATAAAGTAGTCCGTCCAGCATATTCAATCACGTGGGTTCCCCAAAACAAGTTTTGACACGATGAACCACCGGTCGCAGCGCCGACATCCAGCCTGATCATGGCAGACACTGTGTTGTTGAGCACGATTTTTCAGCAGGTGGGCCCGTGCCAATCAATCAATCAGTGTTTGACTGGCATATACGAGCTGATTTGAAGGGCATGTGCCAATACTTGAACATGGCTTTGACACCTGCCTCAGTATTCGGCTACAGGGCTCATTTTGTAACTGGCAGGTTGGACACGGGGTTTGGGATTTTCTGGTAGTGCATGGTATGACGCCGTAGTCAAGCAACTTGCTTGCTAGGATCCGTCGAAGTGCCGCAGGTGGCCCGACATGGTGGCGGGGAGCTCCCGCGGCTCTTTTCAGAACCGGACCACCGGAGTGCACTGCAGGCACATGATGGCATGTGCAACTTTGAGTATCTTTTGGACATATGTCCGCGATGTGATGAACGCTGGGCATGAAGTTGTGTGATTGCAACCAGTGTGAAGGGTGCATAGTTATTGTTATTGTCCCTCTTCCGATTCTCAACTGACCACATGACGAAACAAACGCTGTCCTCAACTGTACCGAAGGCTTCGCTCCGGCAGATGAAGGGCCGTGTGCTGCGGCTCAGCTTGTTGCGACTTATCTGAGAATACAGTCCAGCAGCCTTCCCATTCGGTTGGAATTCAGGAGTAGGCTTCATGGCTCAGTGATTACATGACAAACACGTCGAATTCCAGGCTGCATGAGCACAGAGCGGATGGATGCCTCCAACCACTTGCCGGACCGCTGCAAACCCTGGCGGGCCTTGAGAGGATTGAAGGCCCAAGACTCGAGCATGCAGTATGTTTCTCGCCGATGTGTGAGCGGGAACAGTCGGAAGGTTCTTCTGCCAACTTCGACCATTGCATGGACCAGCTGGACTACATGCGTCGGGACGCGCTTGCAACAGTTAAGCTGTGCTTGATGAACAGTGTTTATGATTGCCTCGAACGCAGTGCACCTCCCTTGCACGTATGGAGTTTGGTAGGCAACATACTTTCGGTGGACGCAGTATCGGTAGTCCAATGTGGCAGGAACTGTGTGACAACTTCGCGACACATCAGCCTCCAGTGCAGGTTGCTGCAGGCGCTATTCCAATGCTGCACAGTGTTTTGAAACAAATTGTTTGGCACATGCAACCGTGCCTGCAGGATTGCTACAGGGTCTGGCCTTGGATGGGTTGCTGGGTTTGCCGGCAGCGCTTGCTGATTCACTGCTTGGTCGAGGACCGCTTAACTTTTGCTGTGGTGGCGGTTCTAGAATCCAGCACCCTATGACCATGATCGTCGTGATTGCTATCATGTGCATAAAACAAGAGGGGAGTTGGAGGTAGAGGACACTTCTTATGCGCTTGTATTCATAGGAGGCGATTTCCGCCTGCCGGGGGCGCAGCGGAGAGCCGCGGAGCGCCGCTGGCGGCTCGGCGTGCGTGCCACGCTGGCGCGGAGTCGTGTGGCAGAGGTTGGGGCTCCCCGCATCCCTTTTTGTTTTGCTTTTTGTCCTGGGCACTTCGATATGATCTCTCTGATGCATGTCGACTTGTTTGTTTTTGCGAGGCTCTGGCTGCAGAGCAGCTGTGTGTGAGTTTGGGTCCCGACCTGGCCTTGACGCTGAGAGCACCGGGTGCCTTCGTGCTGCGCTTGCAGCATCCCGACAGGAAGCTTCAGCTTTTCTTAGTTTTTGTTGCCTTTTTCGCATTTCCTTGAGGGCACCCCATTCCTCCTGCAATCTTCCGACTGACACAATGCAGCCTGAAATATTTGAAGCCCAAGCACTTGTTATCCTTGACGTTGGGCATGCGGTAACTGAGAGGGATATTTGGAAGTCGTGCACCGGCAGCAAGGGAGCAGGCGTTTATCCAGAAATTTTTTCGCGTGTTTTGTAACCCCAAGGTACGACCTGCGACGCTGGCTCGTGATCCATTGCGCCTTGTCTACCCAGGCCTGAGTTGAGATTGTGGTCACTCACTTTCTAACTCAAGTTGTAGCGTCCCTTCTCTTTGCTTTTCTCTGGAATGTGAGTGCTCCTCTCCAAATCTTGGTGCAGAAGCTGTTCCAACAGCCCTTCCAGTAAATACACATGGAGCACGTATACTGCATGAAAAATGATCTCGGCCCAGGCTCATCTGAAGCAATCACTGTAGGTTTATAGTTCCAAAGGAGGCCGCGTTTAAGGGGCACCGCAGACAGCACATCCATCGCACTTCGCCGGTGGTCGGGGAGTGGGGACTAGGTGGAGACCAATCCATACCAGAGCATGCACGACTGCCTCGGCAAATTCTTCAAGTCGTGCTGATGGGTGAGCCCTGCTAATCCGAGCCTCCTTCATAAACATATGCCGCGAAAAGCCGAGTTCTCCCTCCCCTCCTCCTCCTCCCCCCTCCTCCTTCCCCCCTCCTCCTCCCCCCTCCTCCTCCCCCCTCCTCCTCCCTCCTCCCCCCTCCTCCTCCCCCCTCCCCTCCTCCCTCCTCCTCCCCCCTCCTCTCCTCCTCCCCTCCTCCTCCTCCCCCCTCCTCCTCCCCCCTCCTCCTCCCCCCTCCTCCTCCCCCCCTCCCTCCTCCTCCCCCCTCCTCTCCCCCCTCCTCCTCCCCCCTCCTCCTCCCCCCCCCCTTCCCTGCCCCGTGAAACTTTCTTTGTGCTGCGTTTCTCGCCTGCAAGTGAAAAGGGGGGGATCGAGGAAGTGCACAGTTGTGTTTAAGGCATGATTGCGTGTGAAGGTGAACATGTTGCTCAGCTCCTGCTTCAGGGCCTTGGGGCCGCGGCATCACTACCCCCCGAGGTAGAGCAGTCATGGCGAAGGCTCTCCGACGATCGTTGAGCGTAGGTCGTGAGGGCATGTGAGTGGAAAGTACAGAGGCAGAGTGCAAACTACATGAGAAGAATTGAGAAGGTGGATCACTTATCTTGGGTTCGCCCCACGTATGGAAGTGGCAATGCCAGGCAGCTGCAAGGAGTTGCGGACGAAGCTGTGCCGCAGTCTTACAGGGCAGCACGAGGGTACTCGTAGTGGAGTCCAGCAAGCAACTAAATCTTGCCGTTTGGCTGTTGGATGGGCTCATCTGTGGGCTACCCTAGGAGTACAACCGACTCCGACGTGCCTGCACGGGTCCGAGATTTCCGCCTTTTTCGTTTGCCCTGTGCAGAAAAGGTCTTGCAATGCTGAGTCACACGTTTAAAAGTTGTTCTTTGTTCCCTGGCCGCAGTCCAGGCTGCTTTGACAACGGCTGCTCATGCATTTTGCCAAATCCTCGGCAAGTTTGATTTATAGCCCGGAGTCAAGATCTTGGACAGTATGGCAAGCGCTGCAGTTTCACCAGCTTTTAAAATCTTTTCAACAACTGGTCTAGTTTTGTCAGTGACATGCACCACAGGTTCACACCTCTGGCTCCAAGCCTGCTGCGAGGAGGCACGCCGTGCCACCGCGCATGGGCGACTGCGAGAGGCTCCTGACCAAGTCCATTCGAGTCTGTTTCGCTCTCACGCCCAAGGCCCCAAGTGCAGCGGTCTGAGCATTACAGAGGTAGCTAAAGCGCCCACCTCCGACGGTTTCCTAGCACGAACCACCGCCAGCACCATCACCATCACCACTACTAGCAATCCTGGAAATAGCTTTTCCAGAAGCAAGCCCCCGACTGCTCCGCAGTTTAAGGTGAGCAGTACCTTTTGGGATCGGCGTGGCTTTGCATCACTGCGCATTCTACCAGAGCCTTGACAAGAACGAGCCATGTTGAGCTGTGCAGTCCTCGTCTCTGTGGTTCTTGTCAGAGCATCTCAGACCTGGTTCAGCCTCTGTTCCGGGCCTTGGGCCTTGGGCCTGAGGACTGGGAAGCGACTTGTGGTGGGATTTGCCCCGTGGCCAGTGTCCTCCGCGCTGGTGACGAAGCACAAGGTACTGGGCATCGAAGCAAAAAAACATGTTGCGAGCAGCCGAATGCCCAATGCACGGCAGCTGGCAGAGCGGAGCGGATCGTGCTGCAGGTTCTGCCGGTGGCTGCATCCTCGAGCTGCACAAGGCTGGAGATTTGGGTTCCTGAGCTTTGTTTCTTGCCCCTGCAAGCATTTTTGCTTGCGTTTGCTCTGCTTCGGCACAGGATCCTGAAGGTGGGATTCGCCATGCCCTCATTCGACTGCTGGGGCATCCGTGTCCATGTTTCCTTGGGAGAGAGCATGTGGAAATGCAGGAACAAAAAGGGAAAAGAGAGAGCTCAAACGGAGGCCCGAGTCTCCCGCCGGAGTTTCCAGTGCTGCCTCTGCGGCGGCCCCCGGAGCTGGCCTCTGGAGTGGGGCCCTGCCTTGACGAGGCACATACGAAAGGGATGGGAAGGGGTTGGGGAAAAGACATCTTAGGAGGGACGTCTTTCGTGACAGGACTCGATCGCATGTTCGAGTTAACTGATGGCAGCTGCACATTTGCTTTGGCCATCCCTGGCCTATGCAGGTCTTGAGGCAGGCGCATGCTGCTGTCGCCTCAGTGACGATGCGGCGGCTCCGGGAGGGACTACTGCAGGCTACTGCAGTGGGATTGATAGTGGCAGCGTCGGTGTCAACGTGTGTCAGCATGAACACCTCACAGCGGTCTGTTTGTTACATGTTGCTGTTGAATCCGTTCTTGTGCTAGCATGGAGCTAGGTGGTGTTTTGAAGTTGGACTCGTGCCACGAGACCAAGCGAGTGGGGAGGTCGTGGCTTCAAAGCGTGCCCCAATGCTGGAGGAATCCCAGGTGCCCCGTTCGCCGCATCCGCATCATTTTGTTTTGCCATTCTTTGTGCCCAGTCAGAAGCTTGCACTGCTGATTGACGCTGCCGGCACGAACTGTTTTGAGCTGTTGAATTCCGTGCAGCTTTGAGTTCGACGTTGCATGAGCCCGTAGCATATGCAGGATTCGATGCCTCCACAATGCCCCCAGCGTGAGCAGGTGGAGCTCCTGCCAGATGGACAGACGCACGAAGCTCAGTTTCTCACCTTGACAGTTTAGGTTGCGCAACCTTGGTGCAATCTTGCACAGGCTTCGCTGCCTGTTCCAGAGCTGCTGGGCTTGCCTCTCAGGAGGGCCCTGTTGCCCTGATAGGTTCGGGTGTTTGTAGCCCCCAAAGTATCTGAGGTCCATGTGGGCCTCGAGGCCTCCGGGCGCCTGGCGCTCGAGGTTCAGGGCTGCGGTGAGCCACACCGACCCAAGGCGAGTTGGGATGCCCATGGCCATAGTTCTTGGGGATTACAGGCCCGTGTGTACTATCTGTCTGTACGATGTCCACACTTTTCTCTGTTGAGGGCATGGCGGGCTTGATGATGGAGGTTTCCTGAGAATTCGGAGAAACTTCAGGTCTCCTGCTGTGGCCCCATGCGCAATGATCCCAATGTGCCTGACTCTTCATGGCTCGTCTCCTTGCAACCTTGTGTCTTGTGTGACATTTGATATGCGGAGATGTTCGATATCCTGTGGCATGTCGCACCCTTATGAGCTGCATTCGGAGGCGCGCTTGCCCGGGGAATAATCTTGCGACCGCGCTGTGCATGAAGCTGTGTATGCACCTCGCATTATTTTTGTAGCGTGGTGTATGTTAACCAGTGCACCCTCTCATGATCATGATAACATATGTTTATGTCAACACACTGCGAACCGGCCTGCTCACGTGGGTCGCTCGCAGGAATAACTTGCATGCGCCGATGAATGGAACTGGGATGAACTGGGTATGCACCTGCGGTACCGCTCTGGCAGTGTGGTGTTGTATGGTATGTTTTGTGGTCACAGACCGTCGGTGTGGGACTCGTGTTGGAGGCTGCCGGCGGCAGGCGCCTCAGCGTCAAGTCCTGTGCTGCCACGTGCGTGAACAGTACCTATATCTTGCTTGACTGCATTGGAAATTCGCCATACGATGTCCATGACATGTCAAAGTGAGCTTGCTGCTTGCCGAGGCCACGAGGGCTTTTTCTTGCGAATGGAGGCGCATGTGGCATCGTATCAGAAGCGGCCAGCATGAAGCGTGAAGCCATAGGGAAAGTGCGAAAAAAAGGTGCTGCGACGTGCTGCCCTCCGTGGTGCTGCAGCTGCAGCAGTGGCTGCGGCCGGTTGGCAGAGCTCACAAGGCCCAAAGCCCGGTGCCGCTGCGATACTAGCGCTAACCGTTGTGAATGCGAGCCTTCGGTTTTGGACTTGGACCCTTCTGTCGAATCCAAAGTACTGCAGGCAATGTGCCAGATGCACCTGAGTCTGGTCGCGTGCGCTTTCTTTGTCGTTTGGCAGAGGACTGCAGCAGGATGCATGGACGAATGTATCTTGAGCTACTTTCACACGACGTCGCTTTGGAATGATGGTCTCGTGCGACACCTTCATTATTGCAAGATGTTGCAACCGTTCAACCGAAAAGACGTGAACAGGACGGCTTCACGCTGTGGCATTGAGCAGTGTGCATGTGTCAGGACCAGCCAGATGCCCTCGAGTTTGATCTCGGAGACAGCGCTGCCGAGCAGCAAGTAGAAACGCCATCAAACCCTTACAACACATGGCACGGCTGGCTATAGCTTCTTGCAGATTCGCGAGGGTGTAGGGCGCCTTGCATCTGCTGGATTGGACGCAGTTGCGCTTTGAATGGTACAGTGGACCCGTTGAGTCTCACAGCCCTTTGAGTTGAAGAGCTCTGAGGAAGTCTCCAACGTCAGTTTGGTCGTGGAGGTTGGATGTATAAAGACCACGAAAGACCCAGGGTGCTGGAGTCCGTTCCGTGGTGCCAAGGTTTGAAGCACATGGGCATCAGCCAAGCCAGTCTTTTGTAGGAACCACCTTGCATGCGCCTTTCGCACTTTGCGTTTGTTTTCGAGAACGCCTGGCTGTCGGAGCATGTTGTGGCGTCGCTTGTCAGACATTCCTTGGCAGTCTCCAGTGCATGCGGCAGCAGGGAAGTTCGTTTACATGCGGCATGTTGGCCACAGCCTAGAGGTGTGTTAGAGCCGCATCTCCTGCGGAAGGGTGGCGCGTGCATCCATGCCACTGGCTTGGACAACTTCTCCTTTGTACAGTCTGGAGGCCCCCCTGTAAACCCAGCTTTCTTTGCCCTGCAGTGCTTACCACAAGCATGAAAGGAGCCAAGAATCGCATGTCGTCTAGGTAGTGCGAAAGATGTATTAAACAGTCAGGCTCATCGCCCAGTTCAAAGTCTTCTCAGGGTTCATCCAGCAAACTGTAACTTGCACTTTGTGGCTGCAACCAAACCCAATGCCGGGGAAGCGTCTGTTTCGCATGGCAGGAGGCACTGCCATTGCTGATCTGCAGAAAGGGTTGAGGCGCGCGCGTCAGCAATGTCGCTTGGTTACTCAGGCTCACAAAGGATCGGGAATCCCAGATTCCTTTTCACACCGGTCCTTACCTGTCAGGCAGCACCTGGCTCAGGCTAGGCTGCTGCTAGCGGCTTCTACCCTAGGCCGCGAGGCAGGGATGGTTTGAGTCTGGGGCTAGCTTGAAAGGCTTGAACAGACATGGTACGACATGGTACGAGAGGCAACGAACTTCCTTGCCCCAGGTCATCGTAACAGTCGCAGCGCACGCGAAGCTGTTGGAGGCACTTTGCATCGGATCTGGCCCCAATTTGAGCTCCGACTCGTCATTCTCTTCTTCTCCATTCTCTGCTGCACTTCTCTCTGTTTTTTTTTCATCTTTCTGTGATTCTCTTCATGCCTCTTTTTGCTCCTTGGAGGCTTCGGGTTACGAGGCACATCTCGGGCGTGTGGCTTCGGTGGCATCATCGGCGCCCGGCTCACTCACAGAGTCACTCGAGCAAGAAACCCAGCTCTTTGGAATAATTCCCTGGAAGCCGCACAAAAACCGAGTCGAATTCCAGAGCGCATCAGAGCACAAGGAAGATTAAGTCATCGATTTGTGTCAGGCTCACGATCTCGTTCTTCTCAGAGTATCATCTGCTTGGGTGGTATGATGCTGTCATCCAGGGGCGAGCTGTGCTTCAAACGCCTTGACGCAGTCGAGGCCAGGACATGGCATGAGTAAGAGAGGGGCTGGGCACGGGTTGCGCGATTCTTTAACGCCTTCAAGGTTCCACAGCGAAACGGAATCCATGACAAAGCGACACAGCGCAGATGAGGCCACCGGGAAGCTAGCGCCGACGCCGTTCGCGTCGCCGCTGCGCTTCCAGGCTCAACCTTTCGGCGGAGACTTTGTGGCACTTTGTGGAGTTGAAGCGCCGGCTGCACCTCATCTTGTCACTCTTGTCACTCTTGTCACTCGAGTATACTCGAGTATACTCGAGTCACTTGAGAGGTCTGGGAGAGGCCAAAGCGCCTCCTGCTCGTCGGCCAGCTTGCCGGCAAAGCCTTGACCTCGTCATTGCTTGGGCGCGCCATCGCGTGCACAAAGCATGTGCGTCCATCTTGGAAACTGTTTTAAATCTCGATGCGATTTGTCGGACCGCATGGCTACGGCCCTTCTTCGGACTTAGCATGGCTTATTAACCACCTCTCTCCGTCAGGAGTACAGTCACGAAGAAGTCGATGCCAGCAAGAAGCTAGCCACTGCAACCACATGACAACGACAGCAGTGCAGCCAAGCCCACCATCATCCGTGCACTCGCCGCCGCCTGCTGTAACATTGCTTGCAATGGCGGATTCGGGCAAGTGCTCGCCATTAAGGCCTCCGGGATCTGCGAATGAACCACCCCCTTCCCCGCCTGCCCCGCACCACGCGATCGGTGGAACACGCAGGGCAGCTTGTGCAGGACGCTCGGGCGGCTGTGCGATGTGCTGTGCGGCGTTGCAGCGCAGCGGCGCCAGGCGTCCAAGGCTTGGTCGCCCGAGCTCTGGTCTGCATGATGCCGCGCGATGCTGCATGATCCTACACGCTCTCGGTTCGATCGCTGAACGGCACAAGAATGTAGAAGAGGCATGTCTGGTTTGTCCCATGTCGAATACGACTCTGAGATGTGGTTTGACCGATGTTGGAGGTGCTTACTCGGGCACGGCAACAGTGCATTCAGCTCCGTGACAAGAATGCATCGCGGACGCTGTGTGTCAGCGTTCTCGAGAAGCTGAAGGCAGGTTCGACCTCTGTGCCGCCAATCTTTAACGATAAATCTTTTGGCGAGTGAAAGTCGGATTACGGCCAGAAGAAAGGAACGCCGCATACCCCCCACTAACAGGGCCAATAAGCCATGCATCATGTCTCTGGTTGCCACGTAGAAAGAAGCTGCTTGGAGGAGGAGGCTGCTGATGACGCAGCATGGAAGCATGTGGGCCTTATAAACCTGTAACAAGGAGCATGTGGCATAGAGTGAGGGGGAAGAGTGGAAGGATGCGGGAAGATGAGAACCGAGGATGTGCCGCTGCAACACTTGCGAGCTGCGGAGCAGCACCTGGCGGCAGTGGAGCGCTGGCTGCGGGGCCAAGGCAGCGCTGGACACACGTGATGGGTGCATGCCTCCAGAGCCTCCACATGCGCTTCTTTGTTGAAATTTCAAGCAGGGAGCGCGAATTTGAGCATGGCAGAATGTGCATCGTCAGACTCAGTCTTCCCAACAGGTCCGATTCTGACCATGCACACTGTACGGCCTCAGACAGATCCAATAGATCCAATAGATCCAAGAGCTTCAAGCCAAGACTGGCAGGAGTATGAACACCCCTGAAGCTCGGTTTGAAAACTCCGACCGAAGCATCTTGGGCGCCAGGCCATGAAGAGGGCGCCGAGCACCTGCGGAAGGCCAGGCAAAATGGGCAAAGCGGAGGGTTCGATAGTTTGTGTGTCCGAGACCCTACTTTGTTCCGGGTTCCATGGAATGCCATTCTGGGCGCTGACAAAGAGATGGAGAGCTGTCGGGTTCCGCTGTGGAAGCCCAGGAGCTGGGCCTCAGCCCGCAGCGGCGTGCCAGCAGCCTCGAGGCAAATGTTCAAACACGGCAAAACGGGCAATCCGATTTGCAAACGGGACAAGTCTTGAAGTCTTCTACACAGAACGGGAAGAAACAAGCAACGTGCAAACAAGCGCACTCTCCAGACGCCATGCCAGGCCACCGAGTTCACCCAGAACTTCCCGGACCACCTGGAAGGCACGCAGAGTGTCACAGAGGAGAAAACACGCTGTGCCGTACCCCCTTCAAAATCCCAGTGCTGAATGCCCCGTCAGAAGCATGAAGAAGGTGCAGTTCTCGGCAGATGGTGATCAGAGCTAGTGTGAAAAGACTTGGCTGGGCTAGTTTTCATTTCCAACTGGGCAACTCCAGCCATTCAGAACAGCACCGAAAGCGATGGCAGACAAGCATACCACGTGTTGCTCGCATGTGACACATCACGTCGCAATATTATAGTCACAGCTTCGTGCAGCCCGGGAGACTCAAAGCTGCAGGTGAATCCTTCGTCCAATCCTTGACGGGCTCCGTGAAGGTGAAGAACTTCCGCCATCCAGGTGCCGGTGAAATCTGCACAAGCAGAAGCAGTAAAAGCACACTGGCCTGTTTTTGGGCGAGGCAAAGTCTTCATCACCAACGTTCGCCTATGCTTCTTCTCGTGCGTCCTTGGAGTGGAAGTCTCTTTCGCTGCGAAGTGGGAGGAGATTGCCAGCTCCTGGTCTGAACATGTTTGGACTCAGTTCCTAGTTCCTGTGTGGAGTTTGGCCATGTGATGCCGTGATATGCCGTATAGTATGTGTGGCAGTGCTGCTTGTGCGGCTAACGCCTGTTGCCCGCACATGTAAATGGAATGCCGAGGCTTGAGGCTCGTCGAGAATTCACAGGCCGGGCCGACCATTGCAATCCATTACAGGCCCTCGCTTTGCCTATTCGACATGCACCAGAGATCTGCAGGCTCAGACGTACCCCGTACTGGTGTACTTCAAGGACGAGATCGACTTCGATGGTCAGGCAGTGGGATACCAACCCAATCCCGAATTGTCATGTTGTGCATTCTTCATCAGATCTCAGCGCAAAGGGCGTCAAGCAGCTGGACCTGCGAATCTTCGAGTTTGCAGATCTCGGAGCGCTGCAGAAAAGCGCGATGTACTTTGCGCCGCGCCGGCAGTTCAGGGAGGCTTTGCCCAAATCGGCCCAAAGCATTTCGCCCTTTGACAACGCAATGGTGCTTTCTTTCAAAGCAGCTTTTGCAAGATGTGCTACACAACACACGACTGGGATGGCCGCTGTTTTCGCCTTGAGGTGGGTGCAGATTTGTTTGGCATCTACGAGGAGGAGGCGGAGGCCAAGAAAGCGGAGCCGGTCGCAGCCAACCGCCTTGTGCGAACAGCGTCGATGATCTCACCGGAAGCTGTGCCCAAGTGAAGGAATTGGGGGGTCCCAGCTGTCCTAGCTGAGGGTGTTGTGGTTGAACGAAGCATAGAGCACGAAAAAATGATGTCCACAAGCTGTCGTTCAATACCACATGCTTAGGTTCAAATAGCAAGATATATAAGGGGTCATGCAGCTGACTTGATTTCAGGTGCTTAAGGAGACGTCCATGTGGGAGTTGGAGCGGCGCACGAATCTGTTCAAGCACCACTGGAAGCCCCCGTACTTTTTGCACGATGGTGTTGCCAAGACGCCTGGCTTTTGACACAACTTGCAAAGAGCTTTGCTTGCCATCCCGTTACCCTGAATGGATATCCCAGGATGAAGTGGGTCTCCTTTGAAGGCAACTCCTACGCGCGCCATCCCTTCATACCTGAAGGGGTGGATGAGGACAAGATTGCAGCAGCTCGGTGTGGCAAGTGCGTTTTGTTTCTTCTCTTTTTTTCGGTGCATCCGTTAATTTTTAACCTGTGTGCAGGCTGTGTTTTTGGCTTCCTTGGGCATCCTTGCGCGGCTCTCTTGGGCTTTTTGTTTTGCTCGCCACCGCTTTCATTTAGAGTATGGGACCGGCGAGCATGGGGCTTGCCGCCCAAGATTCCCCTGTCGGGTTAGGGTTTGACACTCCCAACGCTTTTTGCGATTTTGGGTTGTTTCGGGCTTGTCAGCAAACATGCGTTTTGGGTTAGGTGTTGCTGGTCAACATCTCAGGTCTCCTTCTGAGATCAGTTTTGCTACCCTCGAATTTCACAGCCAAAATGGCCTTTCAGGGTTTAGGGCTTGCCAGCAAACATCTCATGTCAGGGTATAAGTTTTTTGCCCAACATCTCCAACTTCCATTGGGGCTCGAGAGTGCTGCCAGCCAACGGGTTTAAAGTTATGTCGTTCGCTTCCAGCTTGTTCTGTAAATCAGCAAAATATTAAAAAGTCAGAAATATGTCACATTGGAACTCAACAACCCAGGACGCCATTCGCCCGAGAACTCAGAAACAAGGCGCAACTCGAGTCAAAATACAATCAGATAAAAGTCAACAACAAGTCTCTCCTCGGAAGCTGTAAAACAAGCCCATTCTGGAACGCCCTCATAGAACCTGTGGCGCTCAAGGGGTACTGCACCGCCCCCAGGCTCGTGCAAGCAGAAGGCTCTTTCCAACAAGCAAGCCAAACCAATAATAATTCTATCTTTCTATAATCGCGGGCTCCAGTAAAAGATTTCATTAACAAATTTGCCCGCGAGAGAAAAGTGTTAGAATATTGGAAATCCAAGGAACACATGGGCCCTGTAATTCTATTATTGACCTTTCCCTGGCGGCTGTGCGTAATAAGAAGAGAAAAGACCAGTGATTTCCTATCCAATATTCTGATCACTTTTAGTTTATTAAATTCGCACATGCAACCAACAACGCGGAACAGCCGAAACAAGTGACAGGATTTAACGCATGATTGGTGGACCGCTCGAAAGGTTCCAGCCCACGGTCCACAGCCTTGTTCACCCTTTCCTGCAGTATTAACCGTATCATCCACATGGTCCAGTTCACCCATCACACCTTGACAAACAGTAGGTCACCAGGAGCCATGAATACTCGAATTGTGATGGAGTTTGAGGCTCGAGTTGTCGACCCAATGTTTTGTTGTTTTTTGGCAGTTCGAGCCGGCTCGACTTCTTTACACTTGAAGCACCAAGCCACTAACAACTCGAGCAGGTTCGAATTTTTACACAAGCTTAAGTTCCGGGATCTATAAGGCTGAGGGTCATAGATCCCCGCCCGGAGTCCCGCTCGGCTTTCTGGGTTTGCTTTCTGGAGTGCCCACCCCAGAGAAGCCTGCAGAGAGTCCGCCGAGAATCCTTGGAGTGCCCGCCCCAAAGAAGCCCGCAGAAGTCCCCGTCGAGTATTGCTGGAGTCCTCAGATGGAGTGCCCACCGTTTGAGAATTCCGCAAGAGAGCCGGGTATCCCTGGATTGCCCAGTTTTCCATGAGGTAGCTGCAGGGTGGTGATGATCTAAGTAAATCTTTTCGGTGCTTCTTTTTTTGTGTTTTGAAGGCCTGGCTCGAACAAAGAATGTTTGCTTCGCTCCTCCACCTTGCACCCTGCAGCTACCCGATGTGGGAGCCAGCCTGCCGTTTTCGGACAAGTGATTGTGGACACTTCGCTGCAGGCTTGTGTCGCGGCACTCCCCGCGAAAGTCTGCGAGGGTGGATAATCGGCAGCACCTTCTGCGCGATGTTCTGTGGGTGGGCAATGGGCAACTCCAGGATTTTCTGGGGTGGGCACTCCAGACATACTCCTTAGGGCTCCTTAGGACTCCTTAGGACTCTGTGCGGGGTCTGGGGGACTTGGTGGGACACTTCGGGTTGCTTTGCGGATGGGCACTCCAGGAAAGCTCGGAGGCTGAAAGTCAGGACAGCCTAGAATGGGGAAAACGCGAAAAATCTACCTAGCTCCGACATGGGACACCGAATCACGCCGGTACACCAATGGTGCTGAGACCAAATCGTCAACGAGTTTTGGAAAGTCGAAGCGGAGACACACCAAGAGAGAGCGAGAGAGAGCCAAGGCCAGTGAGATTCCCCCGGTGGAGGTGGTAGAATTCCTCGGTGAACGCCGACGATGTGCTTGGAGCGGGTTCTGTGATGTTGTGGGGGGTTTGCTGTTGCAGGTGTACCCTTGTGAAGATTGAAAGCTTGGCTCAGTTAAGTGCTTCAATCTTTCGGTTCATCAGCGTTCTTTTTGTTTGAACAAGCATGTCCCGGTCTCCGATTTGAGCAAGCTTGTGTCCCGTAGCTCTGCACGATGGACAGAACGTAAGCTGTGCATTCAATCCAGGAGCACTTGTTCTGTGGAGGGTGAGACGGATGAGCTGGGCTGGCAGTATTCCACGGACTTTGCTCCTTGGATTCCGCAGTCATCTGTGCACCGCACTGCTGCATTACATGCATCTTGGCCGAGAATGTGCGACAGGTTCTTGGCAACACTGGCTGGTTGCCATACTGTGCCAGCATGAGCTTCGTCAGACGGAGGCGTGGACATGTGTCCCAGCATGAAGCAGAGTTTTGCTATCAAGATGGAACGTGTTGCAGGCCATAACTGATGTCACGGCGTCCTCCTGCAGTATGTAGATTTGTGCGAATGATGGCATGGTTCTCAAGTGATCGAGTCAGTTGAGCAATCTTCATCCTTGAAGGTGTTGGACGCCGTCCTTCTACACGGATGCCGAGGAGGATGCTAAGCTCAGGGACCGTGCGCCAACAACAATTCTCCAAAACAAGGCGCCGATGCTTAAGTCTCAGGTTCGCAGGTGGGCACGCTGGGCGATTACATGTCTCGGAGTACTTGGGTAGCCTTGCCACTGAACAAGTTGGCGGATGCCGGCTGAAGAGGCTCCTGCGACGGCCAAGTTCCCGATCTTTGAGCAGGTCCTGGGGGAAATCTCCCTGGAGGCCTGTCGAGCTCAATCTCAGTCATTCTCACTCACCTGATTCAGTTTGATTTCGCTCCGTTTAGCTCACCTGTACTGTAGCATCACAAGGTCCTTCAAGCCCTGTGGCCCGTGTTGAGTCTGTACAAATTGCACTGGAAATTGTAATACAAGGAGAATGTGCTACAAACGGTTTGCTTTGGAAGGCCTTGGGGCAGTCTCTGGAGAGTGACGACTGGCGTTATCCTGATTGCCTCATGAACTTCTACTGGCAGGCAGGAGAGCACATGCGGAGAACATGCGGAGCACATGCGGAGTGCAGCCCGAGTCGCTTTAGGCATCTGCTACCCGCTATGTCGCCCTTGCTTTTTAGACCAGAGATCACCAGAAATCACCCACTTTGCTGCCTTGGTGACCCCACAATGACGTCATATAAAGACGTCATGCGCCCCGAACTCAAGCCGCAAACCCCGTGAGTTCCCTGAGAGCCGATGGCGCGGCATTGGTATTGTTGTTTCATCGTTTGGACGTGTGCAGAAGATTTCGGAACACGAGCTCGAGCAATGTCTCCTTGAAGAGTAGAAGCTCTTGGAGCTTTATGCTTCATTCAGTTCATTCATCTATACATGTCATGCTGAGTATTGTTTTGGGGTGGGCACACGGAAACCATGGAGCTTTGATTGTGCTTAAAGATCTGATTCCTGCATTTGGTGTCGTTCATCAAGAGTA
>CAJNDS010000097.1:0-78384 GCA_905221605.1 Symbiodinium natans | reverse complement strand
ACACACATCACACACACCCATGCACACACACACACACAACACATACAACACACACACACATACACACACACACACAGACATATATATATATATATATATGTATATATATATATATACCACACACTCAACACACCCGTCCGTCCGTCCGTCCGCCGGTCCACCCTGTTCACCCCACCACTGCCTCTACCCGCCGTGAACTACACTGATGAACACGTACGCGTGCACAGTTTTGCAAGCGTAGACATGCGGGGTTATCGGGTCCCGTAGTTCTTTTTTTGGTTTGTTTTTTTCGCATTTCTCTCTCTCTCTCTCTCCATCTCTTTCTTCTGGACTTGTTGCTGCAGCCTTTCTTTCCAGCTCGGGCGGGGCTATACTTACTGCACCTCTAGATGATCAGCACGTGTCCTTGTTCTAGTTTTGTCGGAAGATACATAGCTTTATCCTTTGAAGATGGCCATGTATGCACGCCGGGATTTTCTCCATGAGAAAATAGTATGACGAAATAATATGCAATGGATATAATGGTGAAAATGGCGGTCTGGCTCAGTTGGAGTCCCTCCCCCCACAAGCCAATCGAATTTTGGGGGGTGGACTTCGTATGTCAGGGGGACGAAAATTAAGTTATGGAATGTGGAGTGCTGGCCCGCCCAATGAGACTGCCAACCCTTGTATATCTGTATGCTCACCCCCCCCCCCTCCCCCAATGGACCAACCGCGAAATGAAATGGACAGGAAAAACTAGTTGTTTTTGTCGTGCTTTGTGTTTTTTTGCGCGTTTTGCCTTATTTCTTGTGCTTTTTGTGATTTTTGTGCATTGTTGCACTTTCCTTGCGTTTTTTGCACTTTTGCACTCGTTTTTGTTTTTTTTTGCACTTTTGCACTTTTTTGGCTATTCACACTTTTTTGGCTTTTCGCACTTTTGCACTGTTTTTGTTTGTCTTTTTTTTGCATTCTTTTCATATACTGTGCTTTTTTTCCCATGCTTGTCTTATGCATAGAAATCCAAAAATCCAAAAAACCCAAAATCCAAAAATCCAAAAATCCAAAAACCCAAAAACCCAAAAATCCAAAGTTCTCCGGACAATCTCCCCGGGGGCTTTGGATTTTTGGATTTTGGGATTTTGGTATTTTTGGGTTTTTGGATTTTTGGATTTTTGGATTTTTGGATATTTGGATTTTTGGGTTTTTGGATTTGTGGGTTTTTGGGTTTTTGAAGTTTTTGATGATTTTTATGAGTTTTCGCATTCGAGGTGGGCTCATACTCGTTCTCTTTTTTTTTGAGCGAAAGGAGGACGACCATTCAAATGTACCCTTATCAGAATTTCAAATGCGTCCTACCTACTCGAAACGTGAACACTACATTCATAGCACAACTAAATCGCATATTACATATTCAATAAGATTTTGGGACCAGGTAAAGTCTTGCCTATTCAAATCACTGAGGAAGGCACGTACATGGGTTATGCACAGGCCTTTGCCAAGGAGGCTTTAACAGAGAAGGCCTATATGTGCAAATATCGAATTTTGTGCATTTGAAAGAAGCTGAAATGTCCGTTTTTTCAATAAGAACCATTCTGGGATCACAGTACCTGCTGTTTAAGAAAAAGTCTATATCTCATGAACACCCTTACTTTGCGATAACGATTTAGTTTTTCTGATCCTTTAATTCAAGCTCTTAATATTGCATTGCCCCCCTGTGATTATTGCAGTAAAGCCTGTTTGAATCTCATTAACGTCTTAACTACTCGATTGAAAACTGTATCAATAACATTTTAAGTAGCCTGTTCAAAAAGCCAGCAAGGTTTTGAAAATATCCTACTTGAAAAGCCAACAAGAGGTTGAACAGAAGAATTCAAGACAGTAATAGGGCTTGGGTCCAATACAGGGCTAGTGAACTGTCCACTCTAAGACTTCCCCTGGTGAAGTGAAGTGTCCATTCCGGGTAGCACAGTTCACGTACTGGTACAAAAGCCAGAACATGTGGACAGTCACGGAGAGAATGCTGCGCGCTTTGTTTGATAAGTAGGGTCACTCATCGTTCAGTCTTGCTGCAAAGCAGAAACTCACCGACCTCCAAATTTTGTATGCAGATCCTGCGACCAGAGGCCACACCGCGACAGTGAAACGGTGCCAGAGTGCCTGCGCGGGTATAGAGTAGTGGCAGCTATATAAGCATCCCAAAAGCAAAGAAAACCCAAAATCCAAAATTCCAAAAACCCCAAAATCCAAAAAACCAAAAATCCAAAAATCCAAAAACCCAAAAATCCAAAAATCCCAACATCCCAAAATCCCAAAATCCAAAAATCCAAAAATCCAAAAACCCAAAAACCCAAAACCCAAAAATCCAAAAATCCAAAAATCAAAAATCCAAAAATCCGAAAATCCAAAAATCCGAAAATCCAAAAACCCAAAAATCCAAAAACCCAAAAATCCAAAAATCCAAAAATCCAAAAATCCAAAAATCCAAAAATCCAAAAATCCAAAAATCCAAAAATCCAAAAATCCAAAAATCCAAAAATCCAAAAATCCAAAAATCCAAAAATCCAAAATCCAAAAATCCAAAAATCCAAAAACCCCAAAATCCAAAGTTCTCCGGACAATCTCCCAGGGGGCTTTGGATTTTTGGATTTTGGGATTTTGGTATTTTTGGGTTTTTGGGTTTTTGGATTTTTGGATTTTTGGATTTTTGGATTTTTTGATTTTTAGATTTTTGGATTTTTGGGTTTTTGGATTTTTGGATTTTTGGATGTTTGGATTTTTTGATTTTTTGATTTTTGGATTTTTGGATTTTTGGATTTTTGGATGTTTGGATTTTTTGATTTTTTGATTTTTGGATTTTTGGATTTTTTGGATTTTTGGATTTTTGGGTTTTTGGGTTTTTGGATTAGCACATTCAAGAGGACAAATATTTGCAAAAAATAGTGCGAAAATCAGAAAAAAGCACGAAAAAGTGCAAAAAGTGCCAAAAAAGTGCAACATGTGCAAAAAGTGCAAAAAAGTGCAACAAGTGCAAAAAGTGCAAAACGTGCAAAAAAATGAAAAAACACAAAAGAACACAAAAAGCACAAAGAAGCACGAACAAAAGCACAAACAATGCACAGGAAGCACAAAAAGCACAAAGAAGTGGACAGGGAAAGCATGGCAGGGTACAGTGTCTCGAGAACCTTGGACATGTCGACGTGGGTCCATTGGGGTTGGAGGTTGGTCCATTGGGGGGGGGCGACCATATGTATAAATATGAGGCAGGAACCTTTACGTATCATTTGACGTGTGTCTTTTGTTTCTCTACAAGGGCATTGGAGCTAAGATTTACCCGAAACTCTAAACCCCATAACCTTCTAAACCCCAATCCCTCAACCCTAATCCCTAAACCCTAAAAACGCTAAATTTCGCTCAGTTCTGAGAGAGCACTGGGGTGGTGGGCTCTAAGGTTTGACTTGTTTGCAGTTTCAGGGGTTTAGGATTTGGGATTTGAAGTTCAAGGTTTAGGACTTAATTAGGCCTAGGATGACTTGCGCTTGCATTGTGTGAGCGGCAAAAATCGCTACACCGAACGTGTTGACAATTGTTTTGATGTGTTGCTTTTGTTGGGCCGGCTGTTTTGGTATGCGTTTTACCAGCGGTTCATGATGGTTTTTAAAGTTATGCTTGCATTGTGTGAGCGGCAGAAATCCCTACACCGAATGTGTTGAAAATTGTTTTGACGCGTTGCTTTGTATTTGAGTTTAAGTCGAAACACACGTTGTTTTTCTGAGACAAAACACCACATCTCTCATGTTGTAGTCATTAAAGCCTTACTCTGCAACCGAAAGAAACCCTACACCCGACTTGAAGCTGCAAGAGGAGTCGGGTGATCCCGCATGGCCCTTGTCACTGTTGAATGCCGCCCCCCCCCCCCCCGGTGGGTGGCTTACATAAGGAATATTTAGAAACTGGTATTCGGGTTTTCTTCAGGGGAAACCCTAAGGTGAGACCGCCTTCGCCTCATTCCGCTTTCCCATACCACTCCAAAAGGGGAACGAAGAGGAGAAAAGAAAGGAAGGAGAGAGAGCTAAAGAGGCGGGGAGAAAGACAAGTGCCTAGAACCCTCCTCGTGAATACAGAGGTTTCTTGAATTGTTGAAACGAGCCCTTCCCAAACAGGAAATCGCAAGCACTGTGCCTCTTAGGAGTTTTTGTAGGCAATCCCTTCCCAACTAGCAAATCGCAAGCACCGTGACCGTGTCCTGTAATTTTGCAACAAAACCCCTTTCTTAAAAAACAACCCGCAAGCACCCTGTCCCTTTTTTTTGGAACAAAAACCTTTCCCAAAAACCAAATCGCAAGCACCGTGCCCCTTTCTTTCTTAGAAACAACCGCCTTCCCAAAAAAGAAATCGCGAGAGAGGAGAAAGAACATTGGACAACAAAGAAGAGCCCTGCCCTTTCCATTATCTTTCCTGATTGCTCTTGTCTTTCTCTTCTTTGTCCAAGAGGCGCTCGTTCTCCGACCGTTTCCTCCTTCCTCTTCTTCATTGCTTCTGTCTCCTTCGCTCTGTTTCTCTATCTGTCGCTCTTTCAATGTGTTTTTTTTCCTTTTCCTCTTCTCCCCGATTCCTTCTGTCTCATTCACTCTGTTTTTCTATCTGTCGCCCTTTCACTGTCTTTCCTCTTCTCTTCTCCCTGACTATTATCTCCCTCTCATATCTCTCTCTTTCGCGGTCCTTTTGAATTCGGTGATTTCTTATTTTGTCCATCTTCTCTTCATTCCTCCCACCCTCATCCTTCTGACTTTGCGAGAGCAAAGATGCCTACACAAACGATGAGTCCTGTTCGTGGCCGCCCGAAGCCTCATTCCAGAGCCGCGCTCCCCAAACCTACCTGAGCCTCCCCAAAAGAGTGAGACGAGTACCCTTTCCATTCGTTTCCAAGAAGAACAAAATGAGAAAAGAACACACAGCGACAAGGTGTGGAAGGAAGTGAGGAGGAGCAGAGAACTCCTCTCTCTTGTCATGCCCTTCACTCTCCTTTCTTAACCTTGCCCTGCCTGGATTTCCCTGCTGAATGTCAAAAGGGAAAAGAGGAGAAAGGGCCACGTAATGGGCACGATACGAAGGGAGGTGAAGAAAGGAGGAAAATGCAGAGGGGAAGGGGAAGGAAGGAGAGAGCTAGAGAGGCAGGAGTAAGATGGATAGAGTCACCTCAAAAACGGATAGGGAACGGGAGAGCATCATAGAGCTTCTTTACCTCTTTAGAAAGGAATGAGAAGCCTTTTTAGGGACGGAGATGCTCTTTCGTTGAATAGAAAGTGAGAAAGTTCTTCTTCCACTTTCAATAGAAAGGAAAGAAGCCATCCTTGAACTCGGAGTTCCTCTACCTTGTAATCGGAACGCAGAGAGCTCCTCTACTTCTTGGCAGTAAATGAAAGATAAACTTCGCTTTCTTTTCTAGACATGAAGAGTTGTTCAAGCTAAAGGCAACTGGAAAACAACGCACCAATCGTTCCCAATAGGGAAGGAGCCCTCTAGTCTTCAGTAAGAGCGAAGACAGCCTAAGTCTTGATAAGAAGACAACAGCCCATTGACTTCATAATCGGATAGGGAACGGGAGAGAATCACAGAGCTGCTCACCTCTTTGAAAACAGGAATGAGATACTCTTTCACTGAATGGGAAGTGAGGAAGATCCTCTTCCACTCTCAACCAGAAAGGAAAGAACTCGGAATTCGTCTATCTGCTCTCGACCTTGTAAAAGGAATAAGAAGAACGAAATAGGAGAAAAGAACACGCAGCGACATGTAGAGAGGTGTGGAAGGAAGTGAGCAGGAGCAGAGAACTCCTCGCTCTTGTCATGCCCTTCACTCTCCTTTCTTAACCTTGCCCTGCCTGGATTTCCCTGCTGAATGTCAAAAGGGAAAAAGAGGAGAAAAGGCCACGTAATGGGCACGATAGAAAGAGGAGTGAAGAAAGGAGGAAGGCGAAGAGGGGAAGGGGAAGGCTAGAGAGGCCGGGAACAAGATGGATAAAGTCGCCTCAAAAACGGATAGGGGACGGGAGAGCATCATAGAGCTTCTTTACCTCTTTTTAAAGGATGGAAGAAAGCTCCTTTACCTTTTAAGGGACGGAGATGCTCTTTCTCTGAATAGAAAATGAGAAAGTTCTTCTTCCACTTTCAAGTGTAATCGGAACTGGAAAGCGATGCTCTAATCTTTTCCCAACAAGAAAGGAGCATGACAAGCCCGCTAGTCTTCAGCAAGAGTGAAGACAGCCTAAGTAGGCAGGTTTTGTCCAACCATTTTTGTCAGAAAAACATGATGGACAAAATTTGCCTGGATCTGCGTGCCGCGTCTCTGGAAGAAAACAGCACCGCGTAGATCCAGGCAGATTTTGTCCAACCATTTTTGTCAAAAACATTCTGGACAAAATTTGTCTGGATCTACGCGACACGTCTGTGTCCAACCATTTTCGTCAGAAAACATGATGGACAAAATGTGCCTGGATCTACGCGCCACGTCTTTGGAAGAAAACAGCACCGCGTAGATCCAGGGAGATTTTGTCCAACCTTTTTTGTCAGAAAACATGATGGACAAAATGTGCCTGGATCTACGCGCCACGTCTTTGGAAGAAAACAGCACCGCGTAGATCCAGGGAGATTTTGTCCAACCTTTTTTGTCAGAAAACATGATGGACAAAATTTGCTTTGCTGGACTGTTGCAGGGCGCCAAGGGGATCCCGGCAAATTTTGACCGCCTAAGTTGTTCCTACCCTTTTCGGTTTTGTGTGGTATTTGCGGGACTTTTGCAGGGCGCCAAGGGGATCCCGGCAAATTTTGACCGGCAAAGTTGTTCCTACCCTTTGCCGTTTTGTGTGGTATTTGCCGGACTTTTGCAGGGCGCCAAGGGGATCCTGGCACGTTTTGACCGGCAAAGTTGTTCCTACCATTTGTCGTTTTGTGTGGTATTTGCGGGACTTTTGCAGGGCGCCAAGGGGATACCGGCAAATTTTGACCGGCAAAGTTGTTCCTGCCCTTTGCCGTTTTGTGTGGTATTTGCCGGACTTTTGCAGGGCGCCAAGGGGATCCCGGCAAATTTTGACCGCCTAAGTTGTTCCAAGTTTGAATAGTTTAAATGTTTTAATAATTTGGGAGGCTTTTAAAAACTCAAACTCGTAAAACTTTCAAAACTATGGCAGCCTTTTTAAAGGTTTTAATAGTTTTAATTCTTTTAATAGTTTTAAAAGTTTGAAAGGTTTTGAAAGTTCAGGAATCTCCTGGCCGAGGCCTTTTCGTTTTAATAGTTTTGATAGTTTGGGAGGCCTTTTAAAAGTTCAAACTATTAGAACTCTTAAAAAGGCTTCTTTTTAATAGTTCTAATAGTTCGGGAGGCTTTTTAAAAGTTCAAACTATTAAAACTATTGCAACTTTAAAAAGGAGAAGGCCTGGCCAGGAGATTCCTGAACTTTTAAAACTTTGAAAAAACCATTAAAACTATTGAAACTATTAAAACTATTAAAACTATTGAAACTATTAAAACTATTGAAACTATTACAACTATTAAAAGGGCTTCTTTTTAATAGTTTCAATAGTTCGGGAGGCTTTTTGAAAGTTCAAACTATTAAAACTGTTAAAGCTTTAAAAAGGAGAAGGCCTGGCCAGGAGGTTCCTGAACTTTTAAACCTTTTAAACCTTTTAAAACTATTAAAACTATTAAAACTAGTAAAACTATTAAAACTATTCAAACTATTAAAACGATTAAAACTATTAAAACTATTAAAAACTATCAAAACTATTAAAACGGCCTTCAAACTATTAAAAAGAAGCCTTTTATTAGTTGTAATAGTTTTAATAGTTTCAATAGTGTTAATAGTTTTAATAGTTTGAATAGTTTGAATAGTTTGAATAGTTTTAATAGTTTGAATAGTTTCAATAGTTTTAAAAGTTTTAAGTTCAGGAATCTCCTGGCCAGGGCCCTTTCTTTTGCATAGTTTTAATAGTTGAGGAGGCTTTTTGAAAGTTCAAACTATTAAAACTATGAAAGCTATTAAAAAGGCTTCGTTAATAATTCGGGAGGCTTTTTCAAAGTTCAAACTATTGAAACTTTTAAGCCTGGCCAGGAGATTCCTGAACTTTTAAAACTTTTAGAACTGTTAAAACTATTAAAACTGCGAAAACGATTAAAACTATTAAAACTATTAAAACTATTAAAACTATTAAAACTATTAAAGCGATTAAAACTATTAAAACAATTAAAACTATTAAAAGCATTAAAACTATTAAGCCTAGTAAAACTAGTAAAACTAGTAAAACTAGTAAAACTAGTAAAACTAGTAAAACTATTAAAACTATTAAAACGATTAAAACTATTAAAACTATTGAAGCTATTAAAAAGGTTTCTTTTTAATAGTTTTAATAGTTCGGGAGGCGTTTTAAAAGTTCAAACTATTAAGACTGTTAAAACTATTGAAACCAGCAAAAAGAAGCCTTTTTAATAGTTTTAATAGTTTTAAAAGTGCTAAAAGTTCAGGAATCTCCTGGCCAGGGCCTTTTCATTTTAATAGTTTTAATAGTTGGGGAGGCTTTTTGAAAGTTCAAACTATTAAAACTTTTAAAGCTATTAAAAGGCTTCTTTTAATTGTTTTAATAGTTCGGGAGGCTTTTTGAAAGTTCAAACTTTTAAAACTTTGAAAAAACTATTAAAACCATAAAACTTTTAAAACTATTAAAACTATTGAAACTATTAAAACTATTACAACTATTAAAACGGCTTCTTTTTAATAGTTTCAATAGTTCGGGAGGCTTTCGGAAAGTTCAAACTATTAAAACCATTAAAACCATTAAAACTTTAGAACGGAGAAGGCCTGGCCAGGAGATTCCTGAACTTTTAAAACTTTTACAACTTTTAAAACTATTAGAACTATTAAAACTATTAAGAACTATAAAAAAGGCTTCTTTTTAATCGTTTTAATAGTTCGGGAGGCTTTTAAAATTTCAAACTATTAAAAATATTACAACTTTGAATACAGAAAGGAGCCGCGTCAAATAATACATAGAGGTTCGTCTTACATACAAATATATGGTACCCCTCCCCCCAAAACTACGATTTTGCTTTCCTATACTTTATCGTGATACGTGGCTTCCACAGATGGACCCGATTCAAACTTGAATCGGCCCTCGCACGTTCCACAGACGGACCCGATTCAATGTTGAATCGGCCCCAGCTTTGAAGATTGAAGATTCCCAGAAATATTTTCTGAATCTGCAGTTGGAGGGTCGATTCAAAACTGAATCGGCCGATTCAAGTTTGAATCGGACATATCCCTATCATTATAATCTTTAATCTTGTCGCGCCCCGCAGCATTCGTATGGCTGAGTAAGGCTGAGTGCCTCCCATAGCCTGAAGACATGGCACGCCCTGACTTTGGAGTCCAAGGATGCGTGACCCCCCCCCCCCCCCCCCACACAAAAGGAAAAACTTACCATTGCTGTATTTTGAAATAGAAACGCAGTTTTGAAACTTCTCTTCTGTTACACCGGCCCTGAAGATTGAAGATTGAAGGTTCCCCAGAACTCTTTCCGGGAATCTTGTTCAACCTTCGGGGAGTGTTAAAGCACCTCTTGTGGTTTAAAGGGTTTTGTTTAAAAACTCACAGCCCCGAAGATTCACGATTGAAGAGTCCCCATAACTCCTTTCGGGAATCTTCAATCGTTAGCCTTCGGTGGGGAGAGTTTGAAAGCTCGGCTCGTGGTTTACAAGGGAGTTTTAACACTCCCGGCCCCGAGCCTGAACACCGAAGATATCCCGAAAGAGCCCAGAGGCTTAGATCGTTGTCGCTCAATCTTGAGCAAATAGGGGATCCTGCTCTTTAGGACTTTGCGAACAGGATTTCGGGAATAGGATTCTTCCCAAAATCCTAAAGGCTTAAGAGAGGAGTTTGTTTTATCAAGGGGAGAGTCCGTAAATTATAAAAGCTAAGTCGTATTGGCCAAGCGCTAAAGTGGGGGCATCCCAAAGCTTCGTCCCCAAATCCTATTTTCTAAGTTCTTGTGAAAAGGATACGGAACACAACTCATATTCACTAACACTTTAAGATTTAACGAAAAGATTTATTAAACAAGATTAACTTTTACAAAATCTAGAGGAACATTTCATTTTTAAAATTTCGTGACCACCCCCCCTTCCTCCCTGAACAAGATGAGTAATACGTAGGGAATACGATTTAGAGATCCCGCGCTTGAGGATTTAGCGAAAAGGATTTCGGGAACAGGCTTCATTTTGTTGGAATTAACGGCTCCTCTTTAGGAATGAAGGACCTCCAGCCTATGGTTTATGCAACAGGATTTGGTGAATAAGGTTAAGGGAATATGAGATATAGGGAGCAAGATTTATGGAGCCCGCTCTTTATGTTCTAGCGAGAAGGCTTTAGGGAATAACATTTTCTTTAGGATCTTGGGGCTCTCATCTTTAGGATTTAGGAGTCCACCCCCTTTTGAGGGCTTAGGCAACAGGATTTAGGGAGTACAAGTAAGGCATAAGACAGGGGATCCCTTTGTTTTGAATGTAGAGATAAGATTTCCTGAGTAGGGCTCGTTTCTAAGATTTAAGGATCGCCATCTTTAGGGCACCCCCTCTTTAGGGCTTAAGCAATAGGATTTAGGGAACAAAATTTAGGGAATGCTTTTTAGGATTTAGGGGCTCCTCTTTAGGATTTACTCCCCCCCCCCCCCCCCCCCCCCCCCCCCTTAGGGAATAGTACTTAGGGAGTTTATTTCTGGGAACAAGATTTAGGGATCCCGATCAGATTTAGGGAATCAATAGGGTTTTCTTTTAGAATTCAGGGGCTTTCCTCTTCAGAATTTAAAGATCCCCCTCTTTGGAGCTTAGGGCGAAAGACTTCGGGAGCAAAATGATGGGAATAAGATTTTGGGGTCCCGCTCTTTAGGATCCAACGAGAAGATTTATGTTTTTTGATTGCGGGGGGGGTTCTCATTTTTGGTGATTTAAGGATCCCCTCTTTACGATTTCGTGAACCCCCCACAGATTTAGGGATTAGGGGAATAAGATTTAGGGAATACGATGTAGGGATCCCGCGCTTTAGGATTTAGCGAAAAGGATTCTGGGAACAGGCTTCATTTTTTGTGAAAATTATGGGTTATGCAATAGAATTTTGCGAAGCAGGTTAAGGGAATAAGACTTAGGGAACAGGGTTTAGAGAGTCGGTCTCATTTGGGGATTTATGTTCGCCTGTGGGCAACAGTAGCATGCCGCAATGCTGTTCTCGTGATAGGTTACAGTAGAGAATGTTGTAGTGTAGTGTTGCAGGGTATGGAGGGGTGCTGTCGCTCTGAGAGGTTGGGCGGAATTTCGTAGTGGAGTGTTCGGTGTTCTAAGGATGCTCGGGTAGAGCTTTTTGAGAAACGGTAGGTTTTGGAGGGGGGGTTGGGTATCATATATATGTATACATGTGCATATTGGGGTCGTTGTGGCATGTGTGATTTTGATATTCCAAGGAAGGTTAGTTTCAACGAAAACGTTGGGAGCGAACCCATAGGACTACAAGGCATGCAATATGTAGAGTCTTTGTGTAAGCACAGACGTGTGTTAGTTTTCTCCTTCTTGTTCATATTCGCAAGATGAGTAGTGCTAGTGCTCACATACGAACCGTATTGGTATTATGATAGGTAGCATGGGCATTATTCGCAGTGTCAGTGTCGTGAACATTCTTAGTCTTAGTGGTTTCTCGAGAACTTGTTCTCCGTATGACTTCTCAGAAGCTTTGGGTTCAATTCCCCGCCTTCCCCACCTTCCGAAGTTCCTGAAACATTCGGACCCAATAGTCTATATTCCGCAGCCTATACACTTGAGGTGGCCTCATACCGCATTCCAACTTCCCTGATGTTTTGTAGGTCTACTCTCATATGAAAATCAAACACAAGTAAGACACCAATACGCTATATGCTATATCTATGTATCTATCTCGGTGACTGCCTGTATGCGGGACTACGCGGACTTCTTAGCTAGAGGGCCATCGCAAAAGGCTATACTGTGAGCAGATAGCAGAAGTGTTTTGTTGTTTCAGGAACTCCTGAAGGCTGTATTTCCTCTTACTACCAGTACCTCCCAACCCCCTAGTATCTTTAGAGTAGTACTAGTAAGATTCGTAGTGCTAGTGCTCGCGTCTATTTAGCAGGTTAATGTTCTTAATGGTGGCCTAACATGCCATCTCCAACATTCCAGATTCACAGCTTCAAAGTTTTAGAGCCCAGCATGGCGCAATCTAAAGTTTTAGCGCGTTTTGGGGCTGACATTCCTTGTCCATCGTACCAAAATTTAGATGCAAGATTCCATGCCCCACGGCGGTTTTAACACGATAGATATCTACCTGCATAGGATACTCTATGGATACAGCTGATGCTTCGACCTTTTCCCTTAGGATCAACCTTATTTTTTGGAGCGCTCCCTTATGGCCCATGTGAATATAGATAGATATACATATCTATATATGTGTATATATGTATGTATATATATATATATGATATTTCTATACTTAAGGGTTAGGTGGGGAAACTAAGATTAAGAGCAGGCCACTGTAGACCTAACAGCAAAGAGGACGAAAGAGGCTTCAACCCCGGCCCACCCCAAAAAATCAAAAAAGCAAGCAACAAATTGACAAATAGAAGTCTTTCATGTTTGAGTCTCCCAAGTTGGCATCAACTCAGACTTTGAAGAAGCTCAGGAAGAAGCCGGCAAGGAAACAAAGAGGTGAAGAAGAGAAGCGGGGGTGGAATACTCTATAGTGGTAGTGGATGCTTCATATTGTGAGCTTATCCAAACCTTTCCCTTTCTGTTTCGCCTGAAGAGGGACGGGGGGGAAACAATGGCGGCCTGGAGGGGGGTGGTGGCAAAAAGCTACAAATAAGTACACAAGAATATTCACACACACACACACACACACACACACACACACACACACCCACGCACGCACGCACGCACGCACGCACGCACGCACGCACGCACGCACGCACGCATGTTTGTCTTTCCCTGAGGTCTAAGCTCCCCACCTCCTCTGATGCTCGAAAGGTTGGCTCTTCGCTTAATTCCTTATCCATTTTTCACAGTAGTAGCTTCAATATTCTAAAGCAATCGCAAATACGGATATCTCGGTAGTCCGTGTAAACCAACAAGCGTCACAAATACACAATGCCACGGCGTACTATTCTCAGAAACGGTAGCTCCTGTGGGCTCCTGCGGGTTCGATGTTGGTTCAATGGTTCTACCAGTAACTCCGAATTTGTTGATACCGTAGGTCATCCCTTCACACGGTTTCAGTCTCCACACACAGAACTATTTTACATTATCTCTGTGTCAGTCAGAGATAGTCCAGGGTTCAGGGCTCAGGGCTTAGGGTTTGCGGCTTACGGCATACATCTATACACTGACGACATTCCAGGTTTCCCCGTTTTGGGAGGATGAGAAAGGATCCCATTCTTTGCTTTGCAGCACACGTCCCCATGTCCCACAGAGTTGCTGCCGAAGCCCCCCCCAACAAAAACCAAAAGAGAACCACAACAACACAATTCAACACCCTGAGGAGACACGAGTGCAGAGCACGTGGCATGTCGCCATCTTGGAAGACAAGGTGGCAAGAAGGGTGAGAAGGGCAGGGAACGGGCTCCGGGTTTTCAGGGCTCTGAGGGCTCTCAGGGTTGGTTGGGGTCGGAGGTGTATCGTCAGGGTTGAGGAGTAGCTAGCCTTTGGTTAAAGGCTTTCAGCTCGATAGGGGGTTACGCTCTCGCCAGAATACGTCCAGGGCATACTTCTTTCGAACGTCAGTATGAGACACGCGCACGGTGTCCAATGTGTGCTCCTGCACCTCGAGCTAGATCACGACGGCGGGGCTCGAGATTGCATCCAGACGCACTTCCAAGTGTCGTGCCGGAATCGGGTGGAATGCTTCAACTGCCTGCAAACTCCGTCTTTGCCACAACGACCTAATCCTTGACCGTCCGTGGCAAGAGATTCTCTGATGCCAGCAATTAAACTTGCGCACACATCCTGTGTTACTTTGCGTCAGTACTTCCCAACATCTTGACGAGAGATCATTTTGGTACTAGATACTGGCAGCGCTTGACCAAAAACGTCAGCAGCATTGCACGCTCCTTTCGTTTCAGTTTTACAAAAGGGGGCCCTGTGCGGAGGTACCAGTCAACACACGCACGCAGAGACGTCTAGAGACAGCTGACAGGGGTCGCTACCGGCAGCAAACGACCTGCCACCCCTGGGCTTCAACACTTTCACCAGCCAGCTTGGTCAGAAGTTCCAGGACAGCCAGGCCGAGTTTTCAATAATCTCCACGAAGCTCCTCAGGAACTTCTGGCAGATGGTCCCAGGCACTGCCAAGCTTACCCTGTTACCCGCGGCATGCTGTCGAACCCTTTTTGAGCGAGGCGGCTGATGTCTGTCGTTGTTGGGAAGTGTCCGGCTGCCCGTGATTCATGGCATGATGACTCGTGATGGCCTTGTAGAGCTTTGGGAGCTGAGCTTTGGGAGCTGAGCTTTGGAGGCGGACTGTCATGCGGAGCGACTCAGGGTCTGGGTGCACGGCTTTGAGCTCGATCCTTGGGAGGGTGCCGAAAACAAGCGCGCCAGTGGACAGGGAGAAAGATTCCGTGACAGTTTGCGAGGATAGAGTCTGAGGGATGTTTCGATGGCGGAGCAAAAATGACATCTGCGACCACAGTCCGCAGATCGAGTTTCCGCTGCCATTCACTGTGACCTGCCAGGTGCTCCTGGAGAGCGTCTCCATGTCCCTGGATGTCCCTTGTGGCCATGTAGCAGCATTACTCCTCTCCTTCGGTGCGGGGTTGTTAGATTTTAACTTCTCCCAAATCTCCCATGCTGACATTCAACAAGGAATCCCGCAAAGTATCCCTGGAGTGCCCACCACCCAAAAAATCCGCGGAGAGTTCCGGCGTGCCCACTCCCCGCAGAATCGCAGAGAATCCCAAGAAAATTTCGCACAGAATCCTGCAAGCTGTCAGCTCAAGTCCCAACACGGTTTCGCGGCAATTTGTGTTAAAAGGTTTAAGGCGGGGATGCTTCTTGGGATTTAGAGCCTTGGACCTTGTGCCCGTTGGACTTCGTCTGGTTGTGCCTTACACATGCGGCATGCGTTGGTCGGGCCAAAGGTGCTGTTCAACTTGCTGATGCAAGCCAAGGTACGAACTTTAATGTGATTGCCTGCGACACATTCAGCATCCAAGATGGCAAGCTGAAAATGGTCAGGACTGAGAGAATGAGCCGTAGACGTAATCAGGGTCGCCGTGACTGGCCCCTGGGCTTTGCTGAGCAGGACCTGTGGGATTGAGTGGCTCCAATCCACTTGGCTGAAAAGCTGCTTAGCTGCCTGTTCAGACAGCCGGCTGGCAGAGTTTCAACATTCCCTGCAGCCTCCGAAAGTGCATGAAACCGTCCAAGGCATGATTGAGCAGAATGTTCCGCCCCAGCTTGCCGCTGTGGGCGAGCGCATGGCCAAGGTGGTCGGTCGCTGGTGGCAGAAGGCAATTCATCGGTAAAGATGGGATCCCACTACATACTTTACAAACAGGCGTCAAAAGAAATCGCGAGGCGGTTGTCGTTGCTGAGTCCAGGCTGGCTCGAACAACAAGGATGCGAAGCAGTGATTAGCACATTGATGCAGATATATGCAGGTGTAGATTGCCACCCCTGTGCATACCCTCGTTCAAAACGGGGTGGTGTAGTGGTGGTGCTTCTGGCCGGCAAGGCTCCAGCGTAGGCTAACCTCTCTCGTCTTTGAAGGCCCCCACTAGGCTTGCAATGACGAGCTGGCAGATTGGCTTCGCAGTTGACTTCCCGTCGGGAAAGCATCGATTCCAATTCGACATTAAAAAGGACCATGCCAGACCAATCCGTTGTGCCCTGAGCATTCTAGGTGAGAATGGTTCTCCAGGTAGCCATACAATTGCAGTTTCACATTGGCGGCTCCCATTCTCTTCTCCCACGGATGGAGCACATCGCAGCTTCATGCTGTGAGGTTTCAATGCAGCAAAGCACTGCGATCTTGGAGGAGAAGGCATGGCAGCCCAGTCTAGTTCGTGAAGCTCTTTCCCGGCAGCACTCTCATCCGTCCTTTGAGCAGCTTCTTTTGTGATCTTGTGAACCACCTTGTCAGCCCGTCCCGCCACTGCCTTCTGGCGGGGTCTTGACCGTGAAGGTGGCTCGGACAGGAGTTGATTGCATGTCTACCAGCGGCTTTGTTTGCATGTGCTTTGCATGTGCTTTCTTGCATGTGCTAGCTTGCATGTAGATTCGGCCTTTTTGGTCCTTCGAAATTGTCTGCGATTTCAACCAAAAGTCAAGCTCAAGCATCGTCAAGCGCCCCGCTATTGCAACGTTTCCTTGCCATGCTCGCTCACGAGCGACAGTGTCCACCACCACGGAACGTTTGATGTTCAAGGTTCTGGGTACTATCTTTACACAGCTGAACTGCTCTGAGCTGCCGTGGTTTTTTGATATTTAGGAGCCCTGGTGTTGCGGTCACCCATGTCCGCATCCTGAACCTTCATGGCCCCTACACGAGCACAGTGGCTGCTGCTGGCGACAGCTGCAAAGAGTGCGGATGTGGTGTCGGAGGCCTCCGGGAATGTGCCAGCTATCGTTGCAGTTGCACAACACTTCCAAGCAAGAGACTGACAGAGGCAGACAGAGGCAGACCGAGTCAGAGAGAGAGAGAGAGAGAGAGACAGCAGAAGAAGAAGAAGAAGAAGAAGAAGAAGAAGAAGAAGAAGAAGAAGAAGAAGAGGAAGAGGAAGAGGAAGAGGAAGAGGAAGAGGAAGAGGAAGAGGAAGAGGAAGAGGAAGAGGACGAGGACGAGGACGAGGAAGAGGAAGAGGAAGAGAGGACGAGGACGAGGGAGAGGAAGCGAGGACGAGGACGAGGACGAGGACGAGGACGAGGACGAGGACGAGGACGAGGACGAGGACGAGGACGAGGACGAGGACGAGGACGAGGAAGAGGAAGAGGACGAGGACGAGGAAGAGGAAGAGGAAGAGGAAGAGGAAGAGGAAGAGGAAGAGGAAGAGGAAGAGGAAGAGGAAGAGGAAGAGGAAGAGGAAGAGGAAGAAGAAGAGAGGAGGCGGAGGAGGAGGAGGAGAAGAAGAAAAGAGGAGGAGAGGGGTCTTCTAGCGTGCAGAAGAAGAAGAGAGCAGCACAAAGCGTTTTCATAGTTACACCACGAGTGAGAGCCGCGGGAGTGAGCCCCGAAACCACTGCGAGCTGTTGTGGGTCGGCTTACAACATACTTGATGTTCTTCCCGTTAGCTTTACCTTCCCCTAGTCCAAAGCCTGCCTGCGCCCACAGTGTTGACTCCCCCGAAGCGGGCACAGGAGGTCCTTGGGAGGTGCAAACCGCATCCCCAGCCACCGAGCTGGGGCGCAAAATCCACACGTGGTGATGACGACGATGACGATGACGATGGCGTTGCCGATGACGATGCCGATGACGATGACGACGACGACGACTGCCACGACGACGACGACGATGATGATGATGATGATGATGATGATGATGATGCTGATGATGACGATGATGATTATGTCGTGTTACCTCTTGCGATTATGCAATGCCAGGGCAAGGCCTCGTTGATGTTTTTAAGGGAAAGGTCCCGCCCAATCCCTCTGCGTCGTGCTTCAAAAAGCTGAACAAACAAAATGGCCTTTAGATGTACACATACACACATGGGTTAGCTTGCTGCGCTTGCTGCGGAGCTCGAATCGGACGCTGGCTTGAGCCTCTCGCACCTGCAGGCCCTGCTAAGCGGCCGCAGCGCCTTCGTTCGGTTCTATGCTCCGTGGTGTGGTCACAGCGAGGCCAGGCTTAGACCAGACAGGCATCTAGTATCTTTTGAGTTGCCAAGGACACAGTGTGTTTAAGGTAGGTGCAGCTGTACGATCCAGGCCATGCAGCCGGAATGGCAGAAGCTGACCAAAGCATACCAGGGCTCAGGCTCTGGCTGGGCTTTGGCTTGCGGAATTAGTCGAAGAAGCGTTGTGAAGGCTGTCCGAGTCTGCTAACGCTACTGCAGGCGAGATGGTCATTGCTGACGTGGATTGCACAACGCCAGACAACGAGGACAGACGCCAGGGGCCGACTTTTAAGCCGAAGGTGCAGGCCGCAAAGCAATCGAATGTATGCTGCATGATGCTGCCCCATGCATTCCGCGTCCTGCGTTGTATCCCTGCCCTGACGAAGCCCTGCTCTTGCAGGAGCTGTGCCATGATCAGTCCATCGAGTCTTACCCGACAGTCAAGTACTTCAACACTGCCACAGGCCGATTTCCTTGTTAAGCAATTTGGGCAAGGGGCACGTGTTGTGCGTGCTACGTAATCATGGGTTCATGGGCAGGTCCTTCGGGAGCCTATGCCGACGCAGCTTGGCAACCCTTTCCACATCTATATCCCATGAAATGACATCCTTGTTTCAATATTTTTCCACATTTTCAGTTCTAAGAACTAAGAGAGCATTTTGTGGTTTTTTGGTCAAGACCCGGCCTTCTTCCTGAGAGGCCCGCGACTACGAGTCCCTCCTGCGCCTTGCCGACCGTGTGAGGGCCAGGCGCCAGAAGTGAATTCCAGCGAGGTAAGGGCATCCAGAGATCTGGTCAAATATCTGCATCCGCAGTGGTCCGTGATTGTTGTGCGAAGTTAAGCATGTGAGGGGTCGGTGTTTAAAGATTGCAGCTCGAAGGTGCAACCCGAGAACGAAGCAGGACGCAGAAGTCTGCGAAGCATTTGCGCTGTCCGTTTACATCCGCTTCCTTCAGTGGGACAGTACAAACCTGCCCGTTTTGAGTGTCTAGCTAGGACTGCGACGCTCGTCAGAGAGCCTACATCGACAGGATGCAGCTCCGATGCACAGACGCTCACACGTACCACCTTGCATTGTGGCATTGTGCTGTCATGAAGGGGTATTTGCACAGATGTTGGAGACACGGTTTCGGGGCCGCCCCAGGCAGCGTCGAAGTGCTACAGAACGAGAGCACGAGCTTACCCGGTCACTCCCTGAAAAGGGCAGAGGGAGTGGGGAGTGGGCGGGGGCTTGTCACGGCTCATCCTCGTGGCAGGAGGTCCGGTGTATTGCATGATTTTGCCAGGCTATTACGGCTGACCCTTGGAGAGACTTCCGCTGCCAGGCGCGGCACACAGGCTTAGTCTAGGCCAGGCTTTGTGGAGGTATTGGGGAGGAACCCCGCTCGCTCAGACACTGCTGCGACCCGCAAACCTGTGAGGCAAGCATGGCTCACCAACAGGATCGCCCTGCTGCAGGGACTGGAAGGTCCGTGACGGTCTTTGCAGGGGGTCGTTTCAAGTTGGCCAAAATTAAGGCGCTGAGGGGTTGCACTCCCTGCACTTAGAGTCTAGCATCAAGACGCATCAAGATGCATTCAAGGTTCTGGTCACAGCACAGGTCAAAGCACTGACGAGCTCTGATTCGACGCCTATGGAGAGCAGTGCCGCGGAGCAGTGGCCAGCAATGCTCTGTGCGCTTTGAGAGCTGTGCAAGGTCCAGGAGAAGGAGAGAGCTCGTCGTGGAAGCTTCTTGCAGCCCTCCCTGCAACATCTTGCAGCATGCCTTCAAAATGGGGAGCAAGAAGGCCAGGGTGCACGCCGTGCAAAGGCCACAGCAGCTGGCTGGCACTGGTTCCTGAAGCTCGGTCATGCGGGAGACGAGGCGGAGTGGATGTGCCCTGGTGAGCGCGGCACCGAGACATACCGAGACCGGCAAGCTCTTCACAATGAACGCTTTGCAGTGGAATCGGGTGGACTGGGTAGACCGAGTTGACGGTGTTGTGCACACGGCCTCGCGTGGCACAGTGAAAGACACGGCCTCGCGTGGCACAGTGAAAGAGCGGAGACGTCTGCACGGAGAGTTGACCTGGCTCAGTGATCCCAGTAAATTGTACTGGCTGCGGGCTTGATGATTTCTGTGAGTGCCAGGTCCTGCCGAATGGGAATGAAGAGGCTCGGTGTGTTGTGGTGCTGCGCATTCCCTCCGGTGCCCTGTGTTGCATCAACGGGCAAGGGGAAGCCGTGCCGGTAGGTTACTATCCAGTACTCTGAAGATGTCTTGAGTGGTGCTGCACTTAATGCTGCAGCTGAGCCGAACTGTCAATGCTCTTCAGCAACCAGATGAGTCGCACTTGTTTCAGATTGGTTGACATATGTTGATATTATACGTTCCATGTGAAAAGAGGTATCAGATGGTACTCCGCGACTCTCACGCCCAGTTTCCTTTTTTTCGCTGGCCCAACCCCAGCGCCGTTTCGGTTCTCGTACCGGCCACGGCGATGCCGCGGGCCTTCGGGCACGATGGCAGACTCCAAACGGCCTGCCGAGGCATGAGAGGGTTGAATAGGGTTGAGAGACTCTTGCATTGGCATTCTCTTCACACGCATGTGTCGAGTCTCGCGTTTCGCAGGCGGTCTCGCTGTTTGCTCTTCCCTCAGCGGCGACATGGAGGCTGAAGCGGGTGGCGGAGGAGGAGGTGCACCCTTTCGCCTAGAGACCTAACAGTGTACAGTTCGGTGTTTACGAAGAACGTTTGGTTAAAGTTGTTTGCTTGAAGGAGCCCCTGCTCAAGCGACAGAAGGCCGCTGCTGAGTGCAGATGTCGCCCACTCTTTACACACTTTGTGCTCTTTTTCATTAAAAGGAAGCGGTTTGTTAGCAGCTGGATTTGGCTTTGAGCCGTCAGGGTGAGCAAGCCGATGCCGAGGAGCCCGGCGCAGCACCTCGTCATGTGACGCGAGCAGCGTAGACAGAAGAGCCCCCCATGATGATCCACGCTTTACATGTGCTTCCACTATCGCTTAGTAATATCCAAAGTCGCGGGGGGACATTCCCCTACACGACCAGAAAACTCGCATTCTTATAGGTCTTACACAGCTTTTGTCGAAGTCATCTCATCCGAAGGGGAAGTGTCAAATTTTGCCTCCGAGGCTGGGGTGACGGACGCCGAAGGCGATGAGGTCTGCCAAGGGATGGGCTGGACCCTTCGATCCTGTCTGGAGACCCTTCGATCCTGTAGACCCTATAGAATCAGACCCTACGGACCCTACAGCCCAAACCCATTGCAATGTCCTCCCCTCGTAAGGCCTCAGACAGCTCCTCCAGCGACGAGAGCGACACTTCCTCTTCGAGTTCTGTCAGCTCGGCCGCAAGGATGCATCAAGATGCATCAGGGCTTCGGATTCATGGCACGCCGTCCATGCCGCTGTCGAGGGTCGTCGTCGCATAGCGTGACTGGCTCAGTGTTCTGTTGAGGAAAGCTCCTCAGATGACGAGAGCGAAGCACCTGTCTTGGACCCTGGCTTGTGCTCATTGCATCTCAGTGCTGATCAGGAGGCACAGGTTCAGTCATTTTTCTCTGGCCCATCGCGAGGCAGCCGCGGATGTTCAAGCGATGCCCAAAGAGGACGAGCCTGCGTGCCCACCTCGCGTACGCGGTGACCGTGTGTTTTCTGTGGCTTCGACGGGGCTGCGAAGAAACATCGGCACCTGCAGACCTCCGCCTAGCTCAACTGAAGCTAGGGCCTTCGTGCAGTCATCAGTTGTAGTTGACGTGTTGACCTGGAGGGCTTCCGGTGTTTTACAACCGTTGCATGTTTCGGCGAAAGCAACCCACATTTCGCACGATTAGCATCAATGTCGTAGTCTGAATGCCGCGCAAACTTTCGAAGCTTGAGAAGCATCCCGTCCGACCGACGAAAAGAGATTTTTGCGCGCTGGGCGGTGACAGAGCGGATCGAGTGCCCGAGGCGCTGAGCTGTGAACCTGCTGCTGATCTGCCTCCGGAGGAGCCCGTGGTAACTCGGTGACGAGTAGGGCAGACGGAGTAAGCTTTTCCCCATCTACATAAGCCAGCCTCGTTTACGTTTGCCTCAGCTTCAGCTTAATGGCTGCTCTGTGGTTGTCTGACAGAGGAGCACGCCTCACACATCAAGAGTGCTTTTGTGCTCGTGAAGGCGGAATACTCTTGGTTTCCCTTGGTGCACTGGGGGGGCTTGTCATCGTTGCAATCAGACGCAGTACTATGAAGCCGTACGACCTTGAAGCCTTGTCATTGCAAGCTCCGAGCTATGGCCAGCCAGGTTACTGAGATGAGCGAGGTCATGCCGAGGTGGTCTGCACAGAGCCTTCACCTGCATCGCGTGCAGAACCTGGAGTTCCCGAAGGAGGCAAGCCCAGCAAGCAACATTGACATTGCTCCGATGCTAGGAAGAATCGGTGGACCCTTGCACAACAACCGTTACAAAGACTAATCTTCGAGACTTTGAGCTCGGAAGGACTCAGAGACGTTGAAGAGATGTTTGGTAGTGGTAGCAGTAGTGGTAGCAGTAGAGAGAGAAGAGAGAGAGAGAGAGAGGAGACAGAGAGAGACAGGCGAGCTCCAACATGCTGATTTCTGGTGTGACCGCTCAGAGGGTGCGGCTTTGGGATGTCCTCAGCTGTGCCCGGCAAGGTCAAGGTGCTGAAGTACAGCTGCGCTGCAAGCGAGGACCGATGTATCGGTTCGGGAAGCTCCGAATGCTGAGTGCAAGGTGGGTCTGTCAGGAGTCACTGAGAAGCTGTTAAAGTATCAGCTGTGAGCAATGGTGTGATCCAGGCCATGAGCTCAGAAACCAGGGAGCACCAAGGGCCTTAAAGCTTAGGGCACACCGAAGACACCGGCTCTTCGTGCAAAATGTCCTTCCTCTGCGTTTTTTTGTCTCCTGTTCAGCTGTGCAGGCCGAGCAGCTGGAGCAGTGGTGCAAGGTGTTGAACCGCAGGGTGCCCAGAAATCTCTCAGCAGACTAAACAGACTGAAAACTGAGCGAGGCTTCGGAGAGCCTCGGAGAGTTTCGGAGAGCTTCGGAGCATGGAGCTTTGCCCTAAGGTTGTCGCATCGATCCCGATCTGTATCTCGAACGCATGCAGGAGAGAGCCTCACAGATCTGCAGGAGCCGCTTTGTGGAATTGAGGTCTCTGTGCATGGGATTTCTAAGAATAAGATTGAGGAAGCTTCTTTCTGTTGAGACTTCCAGGAGCAAGGTTATCGAATACGATGGGCTGACCGTGGCTCGCATCTGTCGCGAAAGAAGCCGCCTGTCAGCTCTTAATTTTAAACGCTACGCGACCCGCCTCGGGCCCGGCCCAGCGCATCCGCGTGAGCATGGTGATTCCGCAGCGCCAAGTCGCTGGACCCAAGCAGGGTTGGGGTTAGGTTTAGGGTTCCGGGTTTATGGTTTATGTTGGGTTTTAGGGTTGAGGGTTAGTTTAGGATTGAGGGTTAGGGCTCAAGGTTCATGCTTGGGGTTTAGGGTTTTTTGGGTTTAGGGTTCAAGAGACGGTTCAGGCTTGGATTGATCGTAGGGTTGAGCCAGGCCCTCAGGGGGGGGGGTAGGGGTGGGGGAGGGGGGGGCAGGGGAAGGGGGGGGGGAGCTAAGATTTAAGGTTTCGGGTTTCAGCTTAGACTTTTCCCGGCCGTGCTCACACCTGACCTCGAAAATTCGGGAGGGCGAGGTAGGGGGGGTGGGGGGGGTTGGGGGGGGGCCCTGCTGGGAGGGGCTTCAACTGCCTCTGGTGCTGGCGAACCGTCCGCTTGGTTTCCCAGGGGGGGTACCCATTTGAGGCAAAACAAGGGGTTCGGAAATTGGGGGGAGGATTTGGAGGGGGGTGCCTGTTCTGACAACCTATACACCTCTGGCCCGAGGCCTCGGCGGATTCTCTCAGTTCCTTTGAGTTCTCTTTGCGTGTTGAACAGAGACTCCAGCGTTTATGCCTCGTTAAGACCTGTCTGGAAAGGATTTCGGGATGCTGGTTTCTTTTTCAATTCTTGTTTAACCACGCAGCTTTTTCGTTTTTATTTTTTTGCTTTTTCTCTTTTGCTTGCCTTAACCAGCTGCATGTGTGTCGACTTTGAGGCCAATCGAATTCGATGCTCAGAAACAGTCTCGAATGGCTTGCGAGGTACAGCATCCCTGCTGCATTCAAGCGACAGGTTCCTGGTACCCTGGTTGGGTAGATGCGCGAATGGCCTGAGAGCAAAGGATCGGCTTGACGCAGATGGACATTAGCAGCCTCCGGGAGTTTGAAGTGCTCCAGCTCGGCAAGGAGCATGACGCTTGGTGTCGCAGAGCTGAGATGAGCTGAGGGCATCAGTGTATGGTTCATGTCGCCTGGCATCCCTCGCTCGAGGCATGTAGGGCGGGCAGGAGTAGTTTCCCGTGGGAGTGGAGACGGTGTATGCCGTGGTGATATGTTGCTGTACCTCTGAACTGAGGAAATAGCAAAGAAACATCTGCATGAGATGCAAAAGAAGGACACATAGAGGGCTGCAGCACCATCGTCAGGGGCTCCTTTCTGGGCATGAGTGACATACTTGAGTGGTGCTGGTCCTTTGGCACGTAGATTGGTTGTGCAGGAATACGACAAGCACGAAGAATGGTTCCAGCACACACCTGGCCTTTTCAGCTGGTGACCCAGACCCAACTTGCACCATCACGATCCTCCTTGCGATGTGCTCGCCGGCCTTCTGCTGTGCACGAAGCCAGGAAGCCTTGATCGAATGTCAGGTGCGAAGGAGGTCAATCGAATGAACCACGACCGCCAAGTCCGAGATGACAAGCATGCGCTGCAGTAGCTTGGTGGCAGCTTGTAGTGCGCCAACAAATCCTTTTTTGTATGGCACAGTCTTGATGAGCTTCGCCCACCATAGCACCGTGAGCAAGCCTTGCAATACATGATGCCGGTCCCCCCCCCCCCCCCCCCGCCCCCGCCCCTCGCTGTTTAGGGTTTTGGTCCCTCCCCCCCCCCGGCTTTCCCCCCGTGGTGTGGTTGGGGGGTTGGGGGGGGTCATGCTTTAGGGTTTAAAGTTAAATTTTTAGGGGAGGGCAGTTTAGGTTTAGGGGAGGGAGGGGGGAGACCATTCGCGGGTGGGGGGTCGGCGAACCCACGGGATTTTTTCGTTGTTACATATATGTCTGTACGTACGGACGTATGTGTGCGTGGGTGTGAGAAACGTCCTTGTGCATGCGACATGCAGAACAGACGAACAGAAAAGGATGAGGGGGTAGCGGTCCTTTCAGCAGCTTCGGCCAACACTGATGCTTTTGATTGGGTCTGGTTTCATCTTGGGACGTCCGAGTATGTACTGGCTGATGGTTGACTTAGAGGCAAAACGACGCAGCCTGCTGAAGGGGCTCAAGAGGAGAATGACACAAGCGTCAATCAGCTCCATGCAGATTGTCAAAGGTACGCCCTTGACAATGAGAAGAGGGAGGAGACCTGGGCCTTGGGGGGATGAGGGGAGGCAGAGGCCCGCAACCCCTCAAAATCTTGCCGGACCTTACCCATGCTCAGGACGCAGAGACCGGACGACTGAATCCCTTCGAGAGAAGGCGCCCGTCAGTGTCTTCTGGGTAGTGATGTATCAGTGATGTATCATGCTGGAGACCAGCTCAAAAAAAAAACAAGTGCCTTGGCTCCAAGGGCTCATGTTAGTGGCTGATTCTTTCAGGCGATGTTCTAGGGGGAGACATGTTTTCTGCAAACAGTGTGTCAACACAGAGTTTCTAACTTGCAGGGCAAGCCCCGAGCGGTGCGTTTTCCTCGAAGCTTGCTCGCACTTTGTGCTCGTCATCCCTTGAAGCTGTCGTGGCTTTTTGGCTTCTGTGTTCGCCAAATGCGAAATGGTCATCCCTTTTGGACGTTTGTGTTCTCCCGCTTTTGGGCGTCCGTGCTCGCCAGATGTGGAGAAGTCGTCGCATTGGGCGTCCGTGTTCGCCAAATGCCAAAATGTCGTCGCTTTTGGACGTCTGGGCTCGCGAAATGCGAAACTGTCTTGGTGTCTTTTGGAAGTGCTCTTGATCCATTGGAATGCTTTGGCGTCTCCACATGGTCTCCCAGGGGCATATTCTGTGAGGTGTTGTTCCATAGAACTGCCTCTTGTCCACTTGATTGCAGGGCTTGCCGTCCAGTGTCTGCCTGGGACACGCGCCTCAGTCAAAGCGAGGAGCATGGGCGAAGGTGATCGAATATCATTCGGAATGTTCTGGAATTCAAGGCTTAGGGGTGGAGTTCTTCTGGTGGGTGCTGGGGCTTGACTCGCTAGACCCCTCTCTGAAAGCTGGGTTGGCCTTGCACTGTGCAGAGGCGTCCCATTGAGGCCACGCTCCTCAATTTGCAACCCTTTGTGAGATCCCAGCGAGCCTTGCAGAGGATCTTGAGCGGTGGAAGAGTGCGAATGTTGCCGGGGCCCTTGCAGATCTAAGGCCATGCGCCATGCTTGTCATAGTTTCAGCCATGCAAGCGCACGGTGGTTTAGAGCTGGATGTAAGTCGGCTGTCGATTGTCTTCAGGAATGAAATGCAAAGTCAAGCGTCTTGAGATGACTGGGGGTTTATTCAGAGAGTCCGAAGAGAGTCCGAAGAGAGTGTGTGTGTGTGTGTGTGTGTGTGTGTTTGTTTGTTTGCATGGCTTGATCTTGGGCTGCGCAAGCGCGGACCGACGATGGAGATCCCAGAAGTCGGCCGTGAGTAGGCATCTCGGAGCAAGAGTGTCCCACACGGACGCTCCTGAGTGACACGGGGTCAGTACGCTACAGAAACTTGTGCTAGGATGGGAACGAAGGTGTGCTTGCGTGGCCGATTCCGGGGCCTGGTGTGCGAGACTGGAGACGCGGGTGGCTACCGCCGAGCCAGCGCGAGGGTGAAGTGGTCGACGTACTACAGACGGAGCAGGGGCGTGCTCGCTGCAGCTGTGGGTTCGAGGAAAACGTTTGTTGATGCTGTGAGCGGCTTCCATCAAATCCGTAACACCAAAGAGGGCCCGGGAGGTGCTTGCCATAGTTGCCCGTTCGGGCCGTTTGGGTGAATACCTTCCGGATCCTTCCGGTCAGACCCACTTTTGGTCCAGTGAAGGGTCCCGACGATATCAGCTTCGTCGTGGACCAGGCGGGCTTCGTTATACAAACGAGTGGATCGCCGACGTTGACGACCTGACAGTCCGGAGTGGACGTGTCATCAACGGGCGGTTCTTTACGGACGCCGAAGCCGATGGGGCGGTGTTCGAGGCGTGCGCTAACTGTCACTGGGCGCACGCCTGGGCGCACGCTCTCGTGCTTTCTTGTTCTTGTTGCTCTTGTGGGTGCTGCTGGTGCCTGGCCAAGAGGCAAGACCACATGCCGGGCCGATATCCATAGAAAGTCGACAATACTGGAAAAGTATCCCTGTTTCATCTCTCATCCGCAAATGGGTTTGCTGACAGGGGTGCGAAATTTGTGCCCGGTCGGACACAGTATTGTCAAACAAATGCTGGACAAACTGCTCAGACGAACTAGCCCCAGAACACTCTTCGCATCTCAGGGGTTTCTTACGTCTTACAGTCTTACATGTCGGCAGTGGTATCTCTGGCATCACAGATCCCCAGACGCCTTTCCCAGGGGCTACGGTCGGAGGCCACGCGCGCTGCGGAGGCAGATGAGAAGGGCTGCATTCGACAGACTGCTGGGACGAGAGGGAGCTGCAAGATGGAGGGATATTGAAGGGCATCGCGAGCCCGCTGAAAGCAGGTCAAGCTCAAGTTCACGAAGGAGGCAAGCCGCCAAACGGAGCCTCTGGGCTTTTGTGGGTTTGCCGACACTCCACGCAGCGTCAGTGCAGTCACAAGATGAACGCCTGCGTCTCACCACATGTGCGCAGACATACATGTCTGCAGACTTTGAGAAGGATTTAGGATGTTTTCGGCGCTATCTGGAAATGCCTGTCTGCAACATGTCAGGGGAAGGAGGCAAGTGTGGAGGACGCGTGCCGACACAAAGTGACATCAGGATTGCAGGATTGCAGGCTGGCCATGTCGCTTTGAAGGAGCCGGCAGTCCCTGCCGGGCCCAATTCGGATGAAATGGAGGCAAGCGATTGCATCACTGTGTGGCTTCAGAAAGGCAGAAGGCAGCATGTTCGAAAGTGTTGCGTTGCTCCTCCAAATGTCAACAGCATCTTGAGATGATCTTTTTGGCGAGGCAAAGAAGAAGGGTGTGGAGGCCGCAAGAGCGACACGTCTGACATTCTTTCTGTAATGATGGGTGCTGCAGGATCCGCCAGTTCCTGCCGGTGCAAACTCGGATCGGCCGGATCGGATCCAGGCACCGCGTTGAAAGAGTGCTCTTGTGTGGTAGGGTTTGTTCGGCAAAAACATGCAGAACGGGATGTCAGTCATTTCGTGAAGAGATTCAGGCGCAAGACCTTGCCGCACAAAAGCTCGAAGCAGAGCGGCGCAAGGCGGATTTTGTCATTTGTGGTTGTGACCAGTGAGGGTCTGCGTAGCTGGAATGGAGGGAGTGCTGTTGAGAAGCTCAAAAGGCAGCATCGAGCGCATGAAGCCGACGCAAAACAGCAAGCAGGTTCCCGGGAACCGACCACCGGGCCACCAAGACATCCAAAACAAAACGCCCTGACTGGTGGTCTACAGATGATTGGGGGCCCTTGCAAAGCCCAGAAAAGGGCCCGGCCGCAGGACTTGTAGGGGAGGCACAGGGAAGGGGAATAAGTGTTGAATAAAGGAGAGTTGTTTCGTTTACGGCCGCTTTCGGCCTGGGGCCTGCCCTGTATCGAGTTGTGCCTGCAGGTCAACCTTGAACTCCTGGCTCTCCTGAAGAAGAATTACGCTGAGACGTGAGGTGCAGCATCGAAAAAGCACCCGTGTGGTCGCAAGCATCCGCGCCAGCTTGTGCCGCAACCCGTCCTCTGGGCAAGACGGGCGTCAGCCAACAGTCAAAGCTTTAAGTCTTAAGGCTCGCTTTGAAAATATGGGCCGCGAATTGGCGAAACCCACGACACTGTCTAGAGTAGAGAAAACATAAAAGCATATGAGTATGATTCAAGGTGCGACTCAGTATGACGGGATATGGGCGCATCTCACTGAACGAGGCCGGGCCTGGCATCGGTGGAGCCGCGACGTCCGAGCGCTCGCAGCCATGGCACAACTTCGCTGGCAGGCGGTCCTTGTTGAAGAATCTTCCGGTGCATGAATTCAATCAAACGTTTAGGATCGCTTCGACCTTCTTCTTTAGAGACTTGTTCTGCTGCCTTCGTTTTCGGTTTTGTCCGTGAGGCCGCTTGCCTGGACCTGGCTGAGGCGCCTTCCGGGCCAGCAGCTCAGGGTCCACAGGAGTCCACGAGAGAGAATCCACTGTCAGAGGTCTAAGGCGTCTAAGGTCTTGGTCCAAGGTTGGTTGTAGGACTTGGTTGGATAACCTCCTTTGCAGGCTCCAGCTGCAGTCGCTGCCCCAGGCCAGACTTTGGTTGACCTCACTTTCACGGCATCTGTGCACTCGAAACATCTCGAAACATCACAAAAAACATCTAGTGACCTTGACTCGCTCACTTGCCTCACGTACTCTCACGTACTGCCCACACGAAGCACTCGTGTGATCTTGGCATCTCTTGCCAGGCGCTGCGGATCCGGCTGCCAGCCAATGTTCCAGGAAAGGAGGTCTTCGAGGTCTTCGAGCTGGCTGGGCCGCCTGGGGTAGGCTTCGTGGATGCCAGGGTGCTGACCCAGTAAGTTGGGTTCGGATCAGGCAAATCTACATAATGTGTATACATATATATATATATATGTACACGTAACATGCATGTGTGCATGTGTGTATGTGTATTAATATACGTAATATATATATATATATATATATATATACTAGAGCTGACCCGCTGCTTCCAGCAGCGGCGCGCAAGACGACGACGACGGCGCACGACGCACGACGACACGTGCTTTGCTGCATAGAGCCTGCTTGACCATGACAAGCGCTCTGTTTCATACAACAAGAAGACGGTTATCCATCAACAAAACTTCCAATATAAGAAGTATAAGAAGACCGCATCCGTTCTCTACGTGCTGAGCTACGTAGAACTTGCTTGACCATATTAGATACTTTGTTTCATATAACAAAAGTACGGGCATCCAAGATAAGAAGGCTGGCTATATTACGTAAAGATGAGTTGATCATGATACACGCTCTGTTTCATAGACACGGGCATCCAAGATAAGAAGGGTTCATCCATTTCCTAAATTTCATTCTGTTCTCCACGATCTTCGTGGATTTTTGAAATCCTCGAATATCTATAATTGGTGATTTTGGGCATAGATGTCGTTCGCACCTAAGATGAAATTTTCAGTATAGGCGGCTAACGTAAATTTCCTGAAAATTTTGGGCGTATAAATTTTCTGAAAATTTAGGAAAATGATGAAGTAAATTTTCCAGAATTTAGACCGAAATTTCGGGCTACCCAAAACCAGAATTTTCCGTAAAATTTTAGGGCTAGAACACTCCGACGTGTAGCGTACCGCATAAGACTAAATTGACCATAATGTTTTATAGAGTCGACGTACGACGCACGACGTAAGACAACGACGACGATACGCGACGACGCCGGACGACGACGCGCGCGACGACGACGACGCATCACGACGACGACACGCGACGACGACTTCGCGCGACGACGACGACGCCACCCACGACGCACGACGCGCGAGACGTGCGACGCCCGAAACACGACGACGATGACGACGCCCGACGACGACGACGACACCCGACCCCCGACGCCCGACGAAAGACGCCCGACACCCGACGCACGACGCACGACGCACGACGCACGTCGCAAGACGCACGACCCACGACGCGCGACGCGCGACGCACGACGACGACGCCCGACGACGACGACGACGACACCCGACGATGACCACGACGACGACGACGATGACGACGACGACGACGACGACGAACGACGCACGACGCACGACGCACGACCCGCGACGCACGACGCACGACGCACGACGGACGACGCACGACGGACGACGCACGACGACGACGACGACGCACGACGACGACGCACGACCCACGACCCACGACCCACGACCACACGCACGCACGACGCACGACGACGACGACGACGACGACGACGACGACGACGACGACGACGACGACGACGACGACGACGACGACGACGACGACGACGACGACGACGACGACGACGACGACGACGACGACGACGACGACGACGACGACACGACGACGACGACGACGACGCACGACGACGACGACGACGACGACCTGGTAATGCCAGGTAATGCGCTTTGTAATGCCATAAAACAAAGCACGCTCGTAATATCCTGGTAATGCCAGGTGATGCGCTCATCTTGGAAGTGAAGTAAAAGTCCTGTTTAATATTTTAGCTTTGTAATGCCACAAAACAAAGCACGATTGAAAACAATGAAAGCATGCAATGAAAGCATGCAGCAACATGGCAAATGATCAACACCTGAACTCAACGGTTCAAGCGGTCAACAATGCTTCGACATTTTCGGCCACCCAGCACCCTAAATTTTCCGGAAATTTAGGGAGCTGGGCCGTGGCTTCTGAACATGATCAGGCTGCATCCGTTTCCTAAATTTCCTGAAAATTTTGGGTGTGTAAATTTTCGGAAAATTTAGGAAAGCGATGAAGCAAATTTTCCGGAAATTTAGGGACCGAGGCTTCGGGCTACCCGGAGCCAGAAATTTTCCAGAAATTTAGGGGAGCGAATCCGGCTTGCGGCCGTCGAAGAGGCCCAGCCTTTCAAAGGGCACAGCCCAAGCCCCAAAATTTCCCGGAGATTTTGGGTCCCGGGTAGGCCAAAGCGGCTTGCTCGCCGGGGTCCAGAAATTTCCGGAAAATTTTGGGGCTGGGGCACTCCGAGGCGTGACGCACCGCATAGGGCTGGTTTGACCGTAGCGTTTTATAGAGTAGATATACGTATATGTATACATACATACATACATACAGACATACATACCATTGTGCCTGGCCAAAGCATCACCGCTGTTCTCTTATGCTCGAAGATCGCTTTGAGGCAGCAGCGAGCCCACATCAGAGCAACTGACCCTAACCAATGACAATGAACCGATAGCCTGACATAGCACCAGACTTCTAGTCTCCCGCCGCGCAGGCGCACACACCTGAAGCCTAGGCCCTACAAACAAGCAGCACTGACCGAGCTTCTGTGCCCGGATGCTTCAATGGCCTCGACAAAGGGCGAGGACCCTTGTGCTCTTGACATGCTCTCCGATCATCCTTTCATCATCTTTTTGCGACAGGACGCCGATCCGGGCGGGTCCCATGCAGCGACTCGGCTCCGGAGTGTTCGCAACTTTGTGCACGATACGTGTGTGCTGCCGCTACTTCATTTGTGATTCGTGCAAGAACACAGCAGCCTCGGGACAGGCTTGGGAGGGCTTCGGCAGTGAGCTCAGGTCTCTTCCACGGCTGCACTGCCAGGGTCAGTGGACAGTGTCGAGGCGCCTCACTCTGATTCTGTCCGCATCTTTCATTTTTTTTTAAATTTTTTTCCTTTCCACCTCAGAGCCTCACCCGAGGGCCACACGAAGCACACTCGCATCGCCTCCCCTGAGCCGGAGGTGGGGGGCGCCTTGGGAGAAAGAGAAACGTTCACGATGTAGTTCCACGATCGATGTAAGTCATCCGCACTTGTGGTTGAAGCCTTCGAGCCTGGGTTCATTTCACTTCAGAACGCAACAGTTCACCAAGGCTTGTATGGTTCGGCTGTTCGGTGCGAGAGAGCTGCTGCTATCCACTTACAATCTCCCGGCAGGAAACCTCGGTGGCCGTGGCGCCTCCCGACGATGCGCCACCGAAGTGTGCGCCGTGGCTCAAAAGTCGGACAAGTAGGTTCAGCGGGTGCGGATGAGCACACTTTGGGTGCACCGTGCCTTGTCGCGCAGTCTGCTGTGGGTAGTCTCAGGCAACCCCAAACAGCCATGGGAAGTCTTACATCGAGCAGAAGATCGGTGACATGGCTTACAATTTTTTGCTTCTAGATGGAGGTGGGAGGCTGTCTTGAATGGCTGCGGTTGCAGCACATTTTCTTGCTGCACGGCCAAGAGTGGACCTGTTTCTCAGTGCAAGGTAGCAGCTTTATGGAGTGAGGGCTCGAGGAAGAAGTGGAACGAAGGAATCTCATTCGTAAAGTTGCGGCTGCCGTGCCAGAAGTAGCTTCCCAGAGATGACCAGGATTCGAGAGACCATGGCACATCAGGGGATGACTTGGAATTGAACAGGCAGTGTTTCAAGTAGCCTTCAGCAGGTGCCTGGGTGTCCTTCGGCACCTTGCATTCCGATGCGATGAGTGCGAACATGGAGGCAGGCGAGAACCGGTGTGTGTAGAGTCACCAGTGCATCTTGTGTACAAGCAGATGACACTGCAGAGAATGTTGCAGTTGCACAAGTACCTTTTGGGACCATACATTCAACGAATCGAGACAGAGAGACCACTGGAGCCGAGGATCCCTTCCCTGCCGTGAGCTGGCAGTGGGAGCACCGGAGTGGTTCCTCGCAGCAGAGACTTTGCGAGAGAAGCGGGGAGGAGAGGGAAAAAAGGCACACGAGAACGAGGAGGAAGATATGAGGGTACAAGAAGACCAGAAATCGATGTGGAGGAAGATAGACGGCGCTCGGGACAAGACGCGGCGCTTCTGCAGTTGCTTTTTTGGGCTGGTCACCGTGCATCCCCTGAGGTTGGCGAGATTATTCCCGCAAAGTAAGCACGAAGATCGAGCATGCCTATCGTGCCGGGGAGACCAAGACCAGGGTGCAGACTGGGAAGTGCCCTGGCATGTTTTGGTGTGTTCTCCGATGGCTTGCCACAGGTGCGTATTCGGTGTGTGCATCACAGAGTGAGTACTTGCAGGAAAGGATCCGTTCCCATGGAGATCTTCTTTGAGGCGAGCCTGTGAGCGAGCTTTGAGCTCGGACAGGTTGATTTGAGAAGGTTCTCCTGAACCACTACAGCCCGGGTGCACCGACTAACATCGAAGAACCGATTCCGCAGGACATGCTTCAGCATGACCCCATCTCTGGCAACACCCGGAACGTGAACAGGAAGGGTGCGTTTAGCACCCGATGCTTGTCCATGTGAGCTTAGCCACTGCCGGTTTGCATTTTTTTCATATATTTTTCTCCTGGAAGTTGTTCACGTCATGTGCTTTTTAGTGACCTGTTGGTGCCCTTGCAGTCGCTTGGTGCAGTTCTAGCGTGTAGCGAACAGAATTGACCATGTCGGTATGCCTTCAGCACCCGAGGGCAGAAGCTCGTTCGCTTCTTGGGTGGCGTGATCAGGACCCAGATGCTGCAATGCAGCACAGACACACACACACACACACACATTTCAAGAAGCGAGCTGTCACGTGCAGTCAACATGGTGTTAAATGGAATCCTGTCCAACATTGGCATTGCGAGAGCATGTCTTCCTGTCCCCAAGTTAAGGTTGTTCCTGTGTTTACGGCATGGTTGGTTGGGTAGGGGCTAAACACAGTTATAAGTGTGGAGCCTCGGCTGATCGGTTTAAACCTCTTTGCGAAGAAGTCGTTATGCGCAGTACGTCGTCACCAAATGCGCATATTTTCGTCAGGGACCTGTGGAAAAAGTCTGCTGCACCTTACTGTCGTGCTCTGAAAACACCAGAATGCCGCTCACGCCACGGCTGGTTGGGCAAGTAGCTCGTTGATTCTTGGTGGAGTGTGGTCTGTCCTCCAGCACACTGCAGCACCCGTGTCCGTTTCAGGGCTTCCCCTGTCCTAGTCCACACTGCCTCGGATCCAGTAGATTTCTAGATTCCAGCAGATTTCACCACCTCCGTCGTTTCGGCCTAAGACTTCAAGCCGACCTGCTGTGCAGGGTATCCTCACTGTTACTGCGGACACGCCAAGTCACAAACTTGGGAAATCTCATAAACTCAGGACTCCCCGGACAAGCGGGGGGGGCGGGGGGGAAGTCGGGTAGGCCGCGGCAATAACCCCGCAGGTCGCTTTTCCCTTCCCTTCCCTTCCCTTGTATATATGTATATATACATATATATGTATTTATAGATTTCATTGAGGAGTTATCTCAATCGCATTTTTCTGCCGAGGCTTTCGAGTGTTTGCCTGGTCAGCTCGGCTCTGCACGTTTGGCGTCATTCCAATAAGATGCGGCCGTGGTCCTACCACGATGAACTCAACTACGAGAAGCTTGCCCACCAAACGAACGTATACAACAATGGCAGCGGTTGCCACCGTGTCTGCGCAAACCTTCGGCTGTGCACAGCCAGGTCAATACTGAACCGCTGCGGGTTTAGGGGCATGCGCAATGTGCCAGCGATGTGCTTGCAACTGATTGCAACTGTTCAATCAACGTGCTGATGTCTGTCCACCAATTCACCAAAAATCGTCACGCTGCCTTGCTTGCAGGATGCTGGAGACTGGCAAGCCTCGGAAGGACCGATGTTTGGTTTGTCCTTGGGCAAAGCAGACTACTAGCCAGACTACGCTGCGTGCAGGAGCGCTTCCATGACTACCAGAAGAGGCGAAAGCAACATGTAGACCCAGACGCTCACCAGGAGCCGTCTTGTCCAACCGAAGCTATCCTGAGGTCTGACAGCTAAGCCCCTGTCATTGGTGAAGCCGTTGCTGCCGAGATGAAATTTGCAGCCTCCGCAGGAGCCAGTGAAGGAGAACCCGTACCACAACGGCTGCTGCGGACTTGTCGCTTCAAGCCCTGTTTTCTTCTCCTGCCGCTGGGTTTGCAACTTCCCATGTCCTGACACCCACATTCAGATTTTTTCTGCAGTCAATGCTGGACGGACAAGAGCAAGGGAAGTAGGCCTTCAAAGTCGAGTGACCTAGTAAGACAGATTTTTCGACTTCCGGCCCGATGGAAACACCTCATGCTCACAGTGCCCTGCCTTGCCCGGCCTTGTCTTGTGCAGCCCCTCAAAAAAGGGGCCTCTTCGATGCCTCGTTCGGGCTTTCGCTTGCAGAAGGTTGCAGAAGGGGAAGTCTCTCAGTGTAAGGCACGATGGGCGTGGTCATCGCCTACTGCGCGTGGCTGGGCATGGAATCGGCAACCTGGCAGCCCAGTCGGCCTTTGCATTGCTGCAGAAGCCCTCGGGTGTGTTGCCGCCGGTCACTCAGGACCTGAACAAGAACCGATCCCACTCCTTGTATGAATCCGACGCTTGGAACGGTCAGTGGATCTGAGAGCTGAAGTTGAGCCTCCCTCGGAACACCTCAGAACACTGTGCGAGATCGGCATGTCATGTCCACGAGACGTGGATGGAAGCGTCGTAGAGCTGGAGTCACTTTGGTGCACTCGAGCCGACAAGGACCCGGTCTTCCCAATTGTCGAGAACATCTTTTGCGTACCTTCGGCTGCATAGCCTTCAAGGACGCAGCACCGGCTGATTGGATTCCTGACCTGTGGACTTGAGAGGGCTTTGCCTGCTTTGCTTTGCCTGCTTTGCTTTGCTTGCTTGCTTGCTTGCTTGCTTGCTTGCTTGCGCTTTGAAGCTGTAGTCCTGGCACGTGCCAGCGACACCAGGCTTTCTTCACCTTGGAGCTGATCATCCGCTTCTGTGGCTACCGCAGAAAGCGGAAATGCATCCAGGACATGTGGTTCATCTTTGACCTGGCCAGCCCCCGAGATTGACCGAACGCAGGCCGTTTTTTGAACACGACTTCTGAAAAGTATGTTCAGAGGGAATCATTTTGGCCTTGCGACTGCGGTCGGCAGCGCTTGGTACGGTGCCTTGTGCTTAGGTTCTGGTGCTCCTGATGGTGGGTGAGCTGTGGATTGTTCCGATCATTCTCGTGTTTGCGCCAGAGCTCAGCCGGAAGCCCTGGGTTGCAGTCTTGACATGCACACAGCCTGCTGCATAGCTCAGCTTGCGTGACGCTTGTGTTCTTACGCTAGGGTCAACCGGTGCACATTGTATTGATTCGTTTCTCCTTCTGCTTCCCTGTTTGTCTGAATGCTGGGCCGGTTTGCTCTATATCATGATCCGTGGTTCGGCTTCGTAGAACGACCAGACCTGAGAACCCCAGGTCAGTTTTTTGAGGAGTTCAAAATTCTGCGGGCGTTGGCGGCTTAGACCTCCGAGTGTGGCATCATGAGTGTGTTTACCTCTTTTGATGCCACCCTAAACCCTAAACCCTAAACCCTAAGCCCGAAACCTCCTTCAGGCTTCGGTTGGTGCGCATGGCGCGGCTCACGAGTCTTCTGCGCGCCTTTCCGGAAGCGATGATGCTGCTGAAAGGCGCGCTTCCAGGAGTGTTGCTTGATACTGTGGTAGTGGTGTTGTACCAGTTTATGTTGACCAGTAGTAAGAGCACTGTTGCCCCAAACCAAAACCAGACAGTCTTTGTTGAAGGTCTTTAGCTGCAGGGGATTTCAGGGCTCGGAGTCGACTTCGGGCTGAGAGTCGGAGGGAGTTGAGGCACCCGGATCCCTAAGTTTAAGTTAGGTCCCTGAAACTGAGTTGGAGTCGAGAATTGAGGGCTCAAGGTTATTTTGTTCCATGTTTAGAACGTGTTGCCGTTCAGGGATGGGCTCTCTCTAACGCCCCAGAATGTCCGGAAAACCCTGGTCTGTTCGAGGAAGCCCATTTCATCCCATTTCCAGTACTTCCCAGAATCCATGCAAACCCTCCACCATGAGGGAAAAGGGAGGGGCAGGGATTTGCTGGGGGTTTCTGGGGGAGAGCGGCCGCAGGCCAATACTACCTTGCTGCGCATTGTCTCCTTGTCAGTGTCAACCAGGTATCTCTGCAGCAATGCGGGGTGTGGTGACGACCATGTGCCTGTCGCCAGGCGGCATGTGCGAGTGCCTGGGGTTACTGTTGGCACAGCTGCTCTGGAGTCGTCGCAAAAGTGCACGTGTCTTCTGAGGCTTTTCGTGATCCTATTCACGTGCGCCTTGATCTTCAAGTTTGTCGTTCAGGCACCTTCTGAGCAATCGCCGAGAGGGTTCGTAGTATCCATGAAGATGTAACCATAGTGCCAGCCCATCGAGCCGAACCCAACCGGACCATCTTTCAACGAATGCTTGCTTCACTGTTTCTGTCTGCGCCGCCTTCTTGGCCAGGCAACCGACAATGTCCATGCACGAGACATGGAGGATAGATATTTCACCACGGTCGAGAAATCGATAAGGCGCCTGTGCTTGGACTGTTACAGTTGAGAGTTTTGAGAGTGTAGTCAATATTCCGGGGCGTCTCCTAGGGCTTCAGTGCTTTTCAGGTCACTCTTCATGCACGCCACTCTGGTGGACGGTCCAGCAGTTGTTCCTTGACTGTCCAAGGGCCCGTGAATCTTCCATTCAGAGCTGCAAGTGTGTGGAAAAGACCCCTGTTACCTGCTGCTAGTGCTCATTTCTGCTTGTACAGCTTTTGTGGGGCTTGGACCTGCACGGTGGTAGCCGCATCGCGGGAAGCTGCTTGACGCCCCTTATGTGCTGGCTCAGGTATTCGACGTCACTCGGCTGCAACTGAGTCCTTGGGTAGGTATTCGACGTGAAGAGTTCTGTCCGACTTCTCAACTCTGCAGAAACTGGACTGCATGCTTATGCCCAGGAGATCGAGGTTGCACTCGGCAGCATCATGGTGCATTGCCAAGACTCTTGATAGGTCGGCAGTTGTTGTTGCGGTCATTTGGCCAATATATTCGTACCACGTCATGCGATGACATGCACCGAGGCCTATCTTTTCCTCGGCTGCATCATCCTCAGTGCGTTCACCGTGGCTTGGCCGCAGTCTGCCCCAAAAAGCCTGCATGGATTGCATGTATGGACGCGAGGCCTTCATTCAAACCTTTTGCCCAGGTGCTCAACATGCTTATCGGAATTTTGTGCGAGGCCAGCATCCAAGCTTCTGTCAGAGTCTAGCCTGACGATGTTGTATCCCGTGTCTAAGATACTTCCCCGAACAGCCTGCTACGCAAGACTGAAGTTGTCGTCGACCCCATTAACCAGACAAGAAGATTACATGCATGTCTTTTCTTTTACGGTCTATGCGTGCCAGCGATGTGAGGTCATTAACAAGGTCTCCGAAGCTGAAAAGGAGGAGGCTTTCTCGTGAAACATTGCTCGGTGCTGTCGCAGGACATGAGCACTAGTGCCCTTTTCGCGTCGGAGATGGGATATTTCAAATATTTCCATAGATGCCAATATGCTTGCAGCGATGCATGCAACGATGCTCAAGAAATGAAAGCCAAGCTTTGGCGACTCGAAACCTCCAATTGCAAGGGGGCTTGATCTACACATCTGTACACCGAAAACGCGCCTCTGCAGGCACAGATCCGGTACCTGAAGAGGCACCTTCAAGACATTTTCGAGTGCTACGTCGGAGCCCCGGTTCGCTGGGAGTCTCAGAAGCTTTTGAGATCAGGCTTTTTCGGGGAGTGGCGTCGAGTCCCTGAGGATGTGAACCAAGACAAGTCCATCGGGGAAATCGAGTTCAAGCTGCTCTTGCAAAACCTGGAGTTCCGTGAGATCCTGTCAAAGTTCGGTGTCCAGCTGAGAGAGCATTCTTGCACTTGTCCTGTGACTTCAGTGAGTGCTGAGATGTTTGTGTGCTCAGCATGCGTGCATGCTGCTTAGGCACGGACATCCAGGACTTGCAAGACATCATGGCTGTGACTTGCATAAAACTGCGACCCTTCTCCTTGCTTGCTTTGCTTGAAGAAGTAGTTTGCCAGACCAGGGCATGCACCAGGTTCATGGCCTAGTTCAAGGTAGGAGCCAATTTTTCCACCACTCCAAATTCTTGTGCTTTGCTTTGGTTTGTGTGCATTCCTTTCGTCAGAGCCTTCGCAAAGGCCGTGTACAATGAGCGTGCAGGCCTGATGTCGCTTCCGGAGTGTCTTCATGCGATCCTTGAACATCACGGCAGACTCATGCCTCATGCACATTCCGACATGACGAAGGTCATACGGTCATACCTCCTGCTTGTTTGCTAGCATGAGTCCATCACTGTGCGCTGGCTAGATCGCAGCTCCTGGGTGCAACTGAGAGCGCCTGCAGGCACCAACGTTGATTTCAACGAGCTGATTGGAGTTGTCTTGCGCCTGAAGGCGCGTTGACAGTATAGGGTTCGCTACAAGAGCTGTCGAGTTGAAGCGACTTGCTGAGCACCAGGGCGGTAACAACGCCCAAGTCACAGACATCGTGGACTTGCGAAAGCCCCTTGGAACGAAACCAGTGGAGCTTGAGGGCGGAAGAGCTCAGAGCACAACCCCTCAAGCCAGCAGATTTTGAGGTGTGTCAAGACGGTGTCTGACAAGTTGGAGTGCCTCCTGGATCCCACTAAAGGCTTCCTTCAGTTTGCTCGGCCATGCTCAGCCTAGCCGTGCATACAATACCGCAACGGGCCCTTCCTGTTCCCCTCTTTGCGCCAGCGCCTCGGGACACGCACGCGCAGCCTGGCGTCGAGTCCATCGAGGAGCCTCTGGGGGAGGGGTTAAGAGACAGCAAATGCTTGATAGCAGCTTGACAGAATGTGAGAGGCATGAGAGGCCAGACATTGCCAGGTGCGGATCATCAAGGCGAGGGGCCTGCGCAATGCGGACCTCGTCCCACTCACAGGAAGGGCCCGACGGGGATTTGGCTGTGAATCGTTTTACGACCTCCCATCCTAACGACCGTGGCCGCGCCAAGCTGTGAACCAGGCAAGTCCGACGTGTACTGCAAGTGCCAGGAACCAAGTATTGCTTCGAAGCTGACTTCCGAGTTCGCATGGCCGGATCGTTTTTTTGACTTGACAGAGACTGTGGAGCGTTTTTTGGTGGCCACTATTGCCTGGGTGATTCTGAGGCATTGTTTTTTCTTCTACTTGTAGCTTGTTTTGCCAACAAATCTCTCAACGTCGTCTCATGCGCGGAGAAAAGCTTGTTTTTTCTGTTCTAGGTTCGAGGCAAGCACAGCAGACAAGATACCCACGTGCCGAGACTTGTGCGCCAGCACGTAGATGCTTCAGATACAAAAGACATGTTGCCTGCTGCACGGACAAGAAGGGAAAATCATCATGCCTGCCCCGAATCTGGAGACGAACAGGCTTCTGACATTGAGAGTTTGCTCGCGAGACAAGATACCCACGTGCCTAGATTTGTGCGCTAGAACCCATACAAGCTTGGGATACAAAAGACGTGTCATCCGTTTGCACGGGAAACAACGGGAAGTTTACCTGCTGCGCCCCGAAACCAGCACGGAGAAAAACAAGTCTTTGTCCCTGGAATTGTTTGCAAAACAAAAAGCCCCGGTGCCGAGATTTGCGTCGCAAGCAAACTTTCAATGTCATCTCACCTGCGGAAGAAGATCATCAAGCTTGTATGGGCTTCTGGCACGCAGATCTCAGCAGGTGTGTGAGGTGTGTCTTGTCTCGAAAGCAAACTCTGCATGTCGTCTCGCTCGCGGAAAGAAGTTTGTTTTTCTCCGTGCCAGGTTCGGGAAGAGTACGGTTGAGTTTTTCCCGTGCGACAGCCAACACGTCTCTTGCAATTATTACAAGCTTGTATGGCTTCTGGCACACAAATTTTGGCACGTGGGTATTTTTCGGTACATTCTGCTTGGGGTCTAAGCTTTTCAAGGGCCTCTGTGGCTTCTGGGCCTGGCTCTCGCGCTGGCTTTCTGGGGCTTTGTGGCTTCTTGGCAGCGGCCTCCACGCCTTGTTTGTCTCTTTGGGCTTGTGCCCCATCTTCGTGGTGCTTCCGTAGGCTTCCGTGCTTCTCTTGGATTTCTGGTTGTCAAGCCATGTTTCCGCCAGGAGCACTGAATTCAGTCGCATAGGCGAGGAGAAAACGCCCAAGCGTGAACCCTACTCGGCCGACTGTACCATAAGGACCACAAGAAACGGTAAGACTAGCATCTGCCTCATCCGCCGATGATGCTCTGCAGAAGCTAGGATTACCAAGCCATATTTCCATCACCCGATTGAGGCACAAAATGCAGCTCCGGAAACGGCTAAAGCGGCTAAAGGGCTTCAGACCGTCCTCGTGCTTCAAGGTTTTCAGTCTCTGATGTTGTCCTGTTTCCATGGCTGCCGGTTTCAAAGGTGTGGTGCTTGGAAAGCCTGGCACTGGGGTGGTCACGCGTGTCATCCAGGCAACCTGCATCCTCATATCAAATGATAAGCAGAGCTGCGTAACTGCTCAGCACACTTACGACAAGAGCAGTGCCTTCAAGGCATTTAGCGATTCCGAAAGCATGGTTTTCTCCAGTACTGCATTCATCGTGAGCCTTGGACAACCAGCAAGTATGACAGGACACCACAAATCCTGTGTGGGACGAGGCTGTCGTGCACGTCGGACGACGATCTCTGCTATCTCTGCTCGTATTTCCGTTTGGAGTCGCAGGCCTTCGTGCTGGCGGACTACCAGGCCGGAGAGCACCTGCGCTTCCAGCTCTTCGACCAAGACTGGCGGATCATCAAGGACACAGCGGGTACTCTCCCGGATCTTCGGTCGGCCTGCTGCTGTGATCCAAAAGGGAACCACTAGCAGTCGGAAAGCAAGGTCGGAAGGTTGGGCTGCATGGGGTCCAGAGCAGCTCTTCATGTAGCTGCTGCCGTGGCATCTTCTACATGGTTTGCTCGAAGCTGCAGCCGGCAGAACTCGTTCAGGAGGATGACTACCTCGGATCCACCGTTTTGGAAAGCCACCGCTTTTGTCCACAGGCACGAGTTCTGCACTTTGAGCTTTCGCCTGACGGGCTCGCAAAGCAAAGGGTACCTAAGTCCATGCCAAGCCCCAGAGTGCATAGAGCTCCGCACCAACTCCCAAAACCCAGAACCCAAACCACCTTTCAATGGTGGGAAAGGGGGGGGGCAGCAGGAGTGGGAGACTGCATCATCCACAAGCCCAAGAGGCCCCTACAGAAACTTTACGACAACCTTTCGCAGAGGCCTCCAGGGACACGAGGCCAACAAGAAGAGTCAAAGTCGAGTCCTTTCCGTACAGTGCAGCTGCGCTGGAGCCGGAAAGACTCCCTACTTCAAGTAGAGTACAGCCCTAGCCGCCCTATCCCTACAGTGGGCATCCTTTTTTTGGACACATTGGGATCATTGTGTCGCCCCAGGAGTTGACCCAGGTGTGCTTCAGTAGAAGGTGGGCCCCGGAGCCTTTTAAGCCCTTGGATCGCGCCAGGGCTTCGCGGGTGAGCTTCGTCTCTTCGGAGGTGGCAAAGGTGCCCACAAGGGTTTAGGGTTTAGGGTTTAGGGTTTAGACTTGATGACACCTTGATTGCACAGGCTGAGTCTATTCAGCTTTCATTCCAATGATGTCCCGAGGCATTGAGGCATACCTGGAAGTCAAGGCGGGGGAGTGCCGTAACATGTTATATTGTATTGTATGGTACTGTATTTGTATTGTATTTGTATTGTATTGTATTGTATTGTATTGTATTGTATTGTATTGTATTGTATTGTATTGTATTGTATTGTATTGTATTGTATTGTATTGTGTAAATAATTGTGCTTTATATAATCATAAATACATTCATAAGTAAAACTGCTGAGAAGCTTGCGGAGAAGCCCTCGAGGTGACGGTAAAGATGTTGCCGGCTGTTGCCTTACTCTCGTCTGGAAAGACTTGCTATCATCGACATTCATTGTTCGACCCTAGAAGGGCCGAGTCGGATTGCAGCAAGACCTTGAGGTTGAAGACAAGAAATCAACCTTTTCTGAGACAAGTCAGTCGTCGGATAACAGTGCAGGCTGGATGGGCGGGGAATCAAAGGAATAAAAAGCTGGGTTTTTGTGAACTTTCCAAATGCTGGACCGGTTCAACCGTTTTGAGAGCTATGCTTGTCTTGCATCCAGCCATGTTGGTGTTTTGTGGAGGCACATCCAACATGGCACTGCTCCTAGCCCGGCTGGATGATATCTATGCCGGCCAGCGGCGGCTGTCGAACGCCATGAAACGCCCCGTGACTGCAACCAAAGGACAGTTCGTCTGCATCCTGTAATGGATGCTGCGCGTCGCAAAAGCTCTTCCAGCAAGCAGCCGTGCGTCGGCAGTCCATGTCCTCGCAGACGGTCATGGCAAGTCGAGTCAGCAACATGTGAGCAGATATGATCTATGAATCTATGAGCGGTGAGGTGTGGAGGAGCGCCTGGATGTGGTGGAAGTGGCCGCACCTCGCTTGCCTTTAAGAGACAAACGGGAGCAAGAAGAAGCATGGACTCGGGAGGACTCAGCTATGTTGTATCGTGTTGTAGTGTCATCAGCGGCTTGTGGACACATTGGACACCTGGGCGCAGCAAGGTGACAAGGACGACGCCGACTCCAGATTTGCGGTTGTAGCAAGAGAGGAGGATCCGAATGTAGATAGGGCAAGAGCAGTGACAGCAGCCACGGTTTCTGTTTAGAGGCTTCAAGGCTTCAAGGCTTCAAGAGCGCTTGCGGCATTGATTTACAGAGCTCAGCTGTTCTTGCGAGGATTTTGTGCAGTCTTCCAGAAAATTGGATGCGCGCAAAAGGGTTTTTCCGATGCAAGATGCTTGTTCAACGGGAAGCGATGTCCGTGTATACATCTTTAAAAGTTAAGAGTTCCCACATGCCGAGAGTTTGGCTTCCTGATAAGACCGGCTCCTTGCAGATCGTTTGCCATCTCTAGCCCACTTGAGCTCCAAAGGAGCACAAGCGCTTTAGACCGGAGACTCTTAGGTCCAGTCACGGCGCACGCCGTGTTGCCCCAGTGATGCAGAGGGAAGAGGGGGAAGAACGAGCCTGTGGCGAAGTTCTTCACAGGACTTTCTTTGCAGGCCTGTCGCTTCATTGAATCTTCGTGCCAAAGTGAGAAAGTAGCCCCTTAGTTTCAGGCCGCGCGGGCCCCGTGACTGCCGTGTGGAGCGGCATAGCCGCGATGTGGACGCGGCGTATGATGCAGATAGCACTGCCTGGAACGTGACTGAGGGCACTGGCGTTCCCGGGACTGCCGTGTGCTCCTGTCACCGTAGGACACCGTTTCTCAGGTCTGCAGAATGCTGGTGTTCTCCAGGAAAATGCAAAGCAACACGTCACGAGAGTACCCGAGAAGGGCACCGGCTGCGAGTCTCGGAATATCTCGGAATACATAGCTTATGCTGCAGCGGTTGCTGCGGTTCCGAAGAGACCATGCATGCTGCGTGTTTCACCACATGTGAAAAGACATCTCCTGCACCTTTCTAGCCCTTGAGCAGCCTAGATTATTAAGACGTCTCATTGCCTGCTTTGTATTTTGTTTCACTTAGGTTCCCTCTGCTGCTGAGCCCAAGGAAGAGGAGGCACAGAGCCTCACAGAAGATCACAGAAGAAGGTAGAGCCCAAGAAGTTTGGATTTCCAGACTTGGCTCCGATTACGCATGGAGCGGTTCTTCGGGCTCTGGCCGCCGCAAACCCTATGCTCGGGTAAACAGCTGTGCTGCAGGATGCAGATCCCTTGATCAGCTTCCATTGGCTGGTGCGGCCTCACCTGTTTTCTTCAAAGAGTCGGGGCATGATGTGGTTCTCGGGGGGAGATTTGTGGACTTGGAGGGGGGGTTTGAGGACTTGAGGTGATGTAGTGTATGTGGCAAATTCTGGGCAAGTTCGCGATGAAAGTCGTTCCTGTGTTGTCGCTTGGCTTTGGAGGTTGCAGGTTTTCAGCTGCAATCGGTTTTTCGGGCTCAAGCTCTGCCTCATCCCGGACTCGTGCGGACACGGGGTGGGAGGAGCGCGCTTGCTGTGGCACTTGCAGCGATCAGGGGCCCCTTCTGAACTTAGAGCCCCTTTGTAGAGATTGCAGGGCAATCTTAGGGTCCTGTAAGATCCCCTCCCTGTAGTCTATTTTGAGGGATCCTGATAGGGTTCTCAGTCTCATTCTTTGTTCTCTTGCGTAGCACGGCAGTGGACTTGCACAAGCCCGACAGTATGCAGGACAGACATCAGCACGCCATAATGAAGCTCCCTGGCTCAACAGCAATTCATGGGGAAGGGGGAGGGGTTGGTCATTGAATGTCATTGATCACGAAGCCTCTCTTGGAGTTGTTGTAGTTGTCGTTTAGGGATCTTCTTGCTGGGTCCATTCCAGGTGGTTTCATCGATTGTTAAGTGCCTGGGGAGGCCCCCAGTCCTCTACCCCTACCAGTTCTATTTTAAGTTAACTGAATAGCAAGGCTCCCCTCGAACATGTCATATCGGTGAGTTTCTTTGGTAGCACCGTAGGCCGAACTGCGTAAAACTTCTGAACATCCTTAAACAGCGCAAGCGGCAATCGTTCACCGCAGCCTTGCCTGTTCCATCTTGCTCGCAGTACCTGTCGCATCTGTGTTTTTCTCTGGTGGCGCTTTCAACATAAACACTCAAATTTGCGAACACGTTGTGCTGGACTCGCGCTGCCATGTCGAGCTTTCATGGCCCTCTTCTCAAGTCCAAGTTTTAGGCCTTTTTGCATTTCTTTTCTGAATTTACTTGTAGTTTCATGGCCCTCTGCTGCAGGGTACCAAAAGGCCCAGTGGTCTTGATCCCATGCGAGCTCTCGCGAGTGACATACCGCGAGCTACATCCACGGAAGAAGCCCAAACGAAGCAAGAAGCAAGCCAACAAACCGACTACCAAGAAACAAGACAAGTGCAGTCAAGGATGTACACCAAGTTGCCATTTGCCCGCATGTGCGCTCAGGAATCAAACTTGAACTAAGTCGTTGAACTCCAGAGACGAAACTAGCATGACTCAGCATGACATTCATGCCACGCTTGAGGTCAATGCTGTATCAGGGAAGCTTGGCTGCACTCGTTTGGTGCGGGCAGCGAGGATCCAAGAACATGAGTCAGACCCAACTCCAAGGAGTTCTTAGAACCCAGCGGGCTGTCAGATCAACCAAACCCCATCCTGAACATCAAAAAAGCCTATCCGGGCGAGCTGAGGCGTCATTGCCCTACTTGCGCTGCCGTTTGCTGCCGGCAAGTCGCTGTCGCCTCATGGTGTGCCTTGTCGAAAGCTGATTGGGTTTCAAGGTTACTCGTCATGTTCCAGATCTACAGACACTGACACTATCGCATCTCTGCAACCGAGATGAACATCGAGAGTTTGGCTGGAGAGCCCATGCCAGCCGCAGTTCAGGCGCACAGAACTCTAAACCATTCTGAGTCGGTTCAGGGTTGGAGGGTGCCCAGATGCTTTTGAGGGAGGAGTTCTTGTTGGCTCCGCCTCCCCCACTGCCCCTGTCGCCCCCCTGGGCGGGGGGCGGAGGGAGGAAGGGGGGGGAAGTGGGAGGGGAGGAAAGAGGAGTGGGGGAGTCCTCATGCAAGGGAAACAAGTTCCCAGGACCCACTGACTTTCGAAAACATTGCAGCCCCCGCCCTGGCCAGGCTGCGGCAGGCGGATCTTCTTCTAGCCAGATGCGAACTGTAGAAGGAGACCGAAGAGCGAAATGAACTGGTGCTCCTTAACGTTTACGTTGAACGCCTCTATCAAGTCGGAGTTCTCAGGAGCGCTCACGAATCTGCTGAAGCATGGTGCTGGTGCAGAGGCGTCCAGCCGATGTTCCGCTTGTCTCGAATCCGACACATGTTTGGTCTTGACCTCCATTGCCAATGCTGGCCAGGGCAGCAACAATTCAGCAGTAGTTTCGACCATCCTCGAGATCGTCAATGTCACGATGAGGAACCGGCTAGTGACTGCCCACAAGAGCAGCTCCGCGGCCGATCATTGCTCACGGTTCTTTCACAGCCGCGTGAGCCCATTTTGCATCCATGCATCGAACTGAAGCTCTTAAGCAGCGCACGAAGGGATGCCAAGTCTCTTCCGCGTCCGAGGTGTGAAAAAGATCGAAGAAGCTTCCAAGGAGTATGAGACTTGCTTGGGAGCGTACAAGGTGCGCCCTCCCCTGCTTCGGGAGCTTGGAGGCCATTGCACCTCGCCTCTCCTCTGCCAGGCTGCCGACAAAACACGCTTCCCTCCGGCCATGTGACTTGGCACCTGCATGCACCTGCTATATTGTTATATTGACACGCTAATATCATGATAATCGATGGCTCATTAGACAGGGTCCCTTCAAGTCTGCCAAAACATCGCCGGTAAGATCGCCGAACATTCGCCGATAAGTTGTTCAAAGTGCTTGTTAACTTTTGCTGATTTTGGGAAATCAAAAGGTTTTTTGTTCGATTTTTGAGAAATCAAAAAAGCTTTTTGCTCGATTTTGGAGAGATCAAAACAGAATTCTTAGAACGCATAATAACTCAGAAAAACTCTGGGGCTCTGGGCCCCAGTGGTCCCAGGGGTCCGAGGTCTTATGTCTGAACGAGTTCTCGCATTGTTCTTTTTTCTATGAGGCCACAGCCATTACTGGGTGCTCTTTGTTATTTCTCAGACAGTTCGATGTTTGATTTTCGAAAATGGACCAGCCGAGAATTGGATTTATCGGCGACGTTTTTTTGGTTGTCTGGTGATTTTTCTTGGACCCCTTGACCCAATCGATGTTGCTTTGATTTTCTGAAAAAAAGGCAAAACTTGGATTGTTCGATTGTTCGGCGACTTTTCGGGTTGTTGTTTTGATGTTTTGTTCTTTTGAATGTTTTTTTTGGGGGGCTTTAACAGGATCCCTTGTCTTATAAGGCTATCGATCATCATGAGGCTAATGTTGCTAACATCATTATCCTATTGAAAATATTATATTGTTGTATCAGTGTTGTTTTATTCTCATGGTGTTGTATCGTTATATGACTATATTCCGTTTTGTTATTTTATTTTGTTATATTATTGCAAATTATTTGTTGTTTTTTCACTGTATTCTTATAGTATTCTAGTATTATATTTTTGCAGCATTTATTCTTATTACCGTTTTGTTGTGTTCATAATTAGTTATATTGATACACAATTATACTACTATATTCTGATATTACAATATGTTTATACTGTTTCTTTTATTCTTATCCTAGTATATCCATCTGTTTCTATTTTCGTACATTTTATATTCTGATATTATGAAATCATGGTTTTGGTTGTTTTTTATGACATTATGATGTCTTGATGTTTGTTAGTTATATTGTTATATTATTTCGGTATATAACTTTTGTTTACATAAAAAGTATTTTTTCATGTTTGGTAATTCTATTTTATTTCATTACATTATTGCATGATGTTGTTGTATTGCTATATGATTATTATACTAGTATGTTCGTATGTTCTTACATGTTTGTATTTGTATATTTGTACATTCGCATATTCCTATATTTCTACATCCCAAAATTCTTATACCCGTACAGTTTTATATGATTGTATCCTTTTCTTCTTATATTCCTATAGCATCACATTTTTATTCTTGTATTCCTATATTCTTACATGAATATATTCGTATACTCTTATATTCTGACATTTTGATATTCACATATTGTTGTATTTGTGTAAGTTTTTGTAAATGCAATTATGTTCTGATTTTCTTGTGTTGGTAGTCTTACATTCGTTATGGTCTATTCTTACATTCTTATTTTCTAATATCCTTATACCCTGATATTCTTATGCCGTTGCATTATTTTGTTCTCATATTTTCAATATGAATACGCTTTCATGTTCATGTATTCTTACATCATTATAATAATGTGTTTTTTGGTTGTTCTATTGACATATTCTTATATGATCATGCTCTTGTATTCTTGCATGTCTTTTCAAATTGTAATAACACACTCTTATGCTCTTATGTGAATATATCGTTTGAGTATCCCAGAATATAGCTATATTACAAATATTTTGTTAACGCATTGATTTTTAGCATATCATTTTTTGACTACTGGCAGAATCCTGGCAGAGTCCTGGCGAGTCCTGCTTGAAATAGAAGAAGCTCTCCCGCGGAACCTCTCCTGCTCGCGACGCTCTGAGGCTGCTTCAGGGCGACAACTGGCAGAAGGATGAAGTCGAGGATCGGGCCCGGAACAAGGGGGGAGGCTGAAAGGGATGCTGCAAAGGGATGCTGAAGGGATACTGAACAGGTGGGGTCGCAAGACCTGGCGCAAGTTACGTGCACATGTGCTGTGTTGGACTGTTGATTGTCTGCAACAACTCCCTAAAACAAAAGAGATAACCTGGGAGTTGGACTCAGGGTAGTGATAGTGAGGACACAGGCACCTCCCACATGTCTCGTCGTGTTGTCTGCGAGGACTACTTCGCAGCCTACGCCTGGTGCAAGGAGTACGAGCAGAACCAGAGCGTCCAGTTTAACCAGTGTGCCCGGGCCTCAGGGTGAACAACCCTCTGCACATCCCTTCCCCCCCCAGTCTCATTTCAATGCTTGGCATCTGTATCGGTTCGGTGTTTTGCAGTCGTTCTTTAGCTTGTTTCTTGGTGTCCTCATGTTCCCTCGTTCCAGGAGTATGCCTGTCAGAACGAGACGATTCCGCGCGAAGAATGCGTGGAAATCGGCAAGGACGGCACGGCATGCCCATTTTCTGATGCGGAGAGTCGATAGTAGCACCTGATGATCTTGAAGCTACGCGACCCGCCTCGGCCGAGGCTTGTTGCCAGGCGCGACGATTGGCATCGCGTCTAGAAACCCCCAAACCTTATAAGCCCCAAAAACCTAAAGTGGGAGGGGGGGTCTGAAGCTGGGGGGAAAGAGAGGGGAGGGCGAGGGGGGGCGGTGCAGAGGTCACGAAGACACAAACAAGAGGGGGGCGGAATAGAGTAGGGAAGAAGGGACAGTCGGCGAGGTGGAGGCGGGCTAGGCAACATTCAAAAAGTCCAAAAGGGGGGTTGGGGTTGGAGAGTTCAGTCGTGCTGACCCCCTGAGATTATCTTTAGTTCAGACAACGACGATGATGTTGCTGGTGCTGCTGATGACGATGAGGTGCGTACCAAAAGAGTACCTGTCAAGTTGTTTTCGTTTTTGCGTTGCTGAGATGTGTGTTCTTGGGCATCTTAGAGAAGAGCGATCTGAATCAAAGAATTGGTTGTGCTGCCACAGGCTAGGATTTCTTGTGTATTGAGCAGCGTGGTTGACTTTCCATGGTGACCTCGTAGCTATGGCGGTCGGAATTGTAGCAGTGTTTGCTTCCCGGTAGCCGTGCAGTTGAAGCCATGAGGCGTACTGGTGGAATGTTATTTGTGTTTTTCGTTTTGGATGTTTTGTCAAGTTTCATCATGCTTTGCTACAGATCGTGGGATCAGTGCCACTCAGTTGTCTTGTGAGGCTTGTGATAGGCTGGACTGCGCACCCGTCACTCACGAGGGCTATCGGGCCGCTCGAATATGTTGAGGCTAATCTGGAAAGGGGTAGCTTCTGGGAGCACCTTCGCGGGCTACTCACTGGAGTAGACAGACCTGTCTGGGTCGGCAGCAGGTTCTGATGCGCATAGGCCCTTGACCATGTCTCGAATTTTCCGGGCTGTTTAATCTTTCGATGATTTCGTGGTTTCCTGAGGCCTATTTGACCCGCATGCTCGAGTCTCTACAGAAGAAGTTGGATGCCGCAGCCTGCCCTTGTTTACTTCCTGCATACACTGGATACATCTCTGTGTGATTTCAGGGCGGCCACGATGAAGCATAGTGAGTCTGGTTGCATCTGAGTTGAGCAGATGTTTAAAGTCTAGGCTTAGGGAGATCTAGCATGTCTAGGCACATGGTTACATTTCCCGCAATGCTTGCCGGCTTCATGTGACCAAGAACACGAACTGGACTTTCCACGAGAACAACGACAAGAAGCCTCCTCGTTGCAATGAATTCTTTTCAGACGCGCGTCTTATGTCATCTGGCATGTCACTCTTTCTGAGAATTGATGTGAATATATACATAAATAACTACAACATATACAACATATATTGAATATATATTTATAACAAACCTCATAAACCATAATGCAAGTATTAATAAAATCATTATTAATGAAATACTAAATCCAACAATTATTTCAAGTTTACCAGTCTGTTTTGTTTCTTCATTTTTTACATTTTTAAATCCATCTTGCAAAATCAACCATGATACAAAAAACCCACCAATACCAACAATAATTAATGTTAAATGCAGAAGTTAAAGCAGATGATAATAATGATAATGCAACAACAAAAACATATTCTTGGACAGTTGGAATGACCTGTAACGGATCTTTCAAAAGCTCTGCTTGGATCGCACTTGTGGCGGGTCTGGTGGCGGATTTGCTTCGCAATCGCTGGCCATTTGTGGTGAGTTTCTGCCGAGGTGCCGGCAGATTCCAGAAATTGTGCATCGGTGCTATGAGCACCTCGGACTTTAGGGAGCCAGGTGAGGGAATCAGATTCATGACGGCAAGCTCGGCCTTACAGAATATTGCCTCACCTTCTCGGGCAAGGACCTGTGATGGCAAGATCACGATCGTCAAGCCGAAGAATGAGACTCCTGGCCTTTGGGTATCCTCTGATTTCGAGGGTTTCGAGGGTTTCGAGGGTTTAGGGCTTCCAGATTGTGTGCCGGGTGGTTTGAAGAGGGTACTCTTTCGACGAAAGGTGGCTCATATCAACGAGCGGTTCGCTGTAGCAAGAGGCGAACTGTGATCCCGCATCCAACATTTAGGACCACGCCGGGCGCGTGCTGTGCGCCCCGCTCCTCCGCTGAAACGGAGACCTGCAACGTTCTCAAGTCGAGGAGGCCCGGGCCGTTTATACGGACAGCTACGAAACAGATTGTGGAGATCAGTTGGATGCGCCGTTTTTCAATGCTGCGTTTGGAAATTTCGAAGCGACTGAGCATCCAGGGAAGCCTGGGAGGAGTACGACTCTTGAAGCTTGGTACGTGCTTGGTACGGGCTTGATACATGGATGTGTTAAGTGCTTCGAAGTCCGGCTTAGTCACTTAGTAAGTTAGTAAGCTTCTTTGTGATTGCTGACACAGCCCCCATGACCATCACCTTCATCGGTTCTATTGGACACGCAATGTCTCCAACAGATTTTCTCAGAATTGGATGCCTGCAAGCTTGAGGTTATGACGCAGCGGCGACCAACTGGGACACTGTGAAGGCGCTCAGTTGCACTGCGAGTAGGAGATAGATGGAGTTATAGAAGCTTGAGGAGGGCTGTGACAAGGGTGCGCAACGTGCTGTGGTCGAAGCGAATCAATATCTGCGACCGCCATGCTTGCGCCAGACCGAGCACGAGGCGGAGGGCGTCTCTCGCATGGTTCGGGCCTTAAACCCTGACCGTTCTGGACCCCTCACAAGTCTTTCTTAGACGAACATCAGGAGTCTACCATGCATCTTTGTAAGCTCATCCTGTCCTCTCTCCTTCTCTCGCGCTGGCCCTCCCTCTCCCTATCTCTTTCTCTGTCTCGATGTACTTTCTGTTTGGCGGTTGGTCTCTATCGACATCTATCGACCTGTCTGTGCTCATCTAGGCACAGATGCGATCAGTGTTGAGAATGACCTGCCTGATTGGCTCGTTTGGGCCTGACCAGAGCAGCAAGCTCAAGCAATGTGCCATGGCTGCATGGGTTTGGAGCTTCGTTGGCTTCTAAATAGTGATTTGCATTATAGCATCATAGAATCACAATGTTGAGTGATTGAGTAGATTGTCGAGTCTGCCACTTCAAAGGCATGGAGACGAGCTATGTGAAGGATCCCGCTGTGCTGCAGATGAAGATTGACGCAGGCTGCGCATCTGCGCATGAGTGTAGGATAGGTGATGCCAAGGCAGGCCAAGCCTGTGTGGAAGCCCTGCAAATGTGCGAGCTTACACTCATGTGCGAAAGGCGACATTGCGCCCTACCATGACAAGCTCGATCAGTTCACCTGCAACGCAAGCCACAGCCACAGCAAGAAGTCAGCCTGGAATAGTGGGATGCTTCGTACGCTGCCTGGTTTCGGGCAAGACTCTGCTTGATTTTGGTGAATGCCCGTTCTGACTCGTTCCGAGTCATAAGACAAGCACCACCACCTATATCAGTACCCCCCCTGCCTCGACGTGAATCTGTTAGTGGCTCATGCGCCAGTCATGTCAACATTCTTCTGCTTCTTATGCTCGTTCTCACAGCCGTGCCCAGTTTTCTAGCCTAGTCCCCGCTTGAAATTCTGAAACTGTGCTCGTTACTTGTGAGACGCTTGTCCTTTCTGGTTGCCTGGCAGCTCTCGCCCCACCAACCTGAGGCGAAGTGCCAGGAACAGACGAGTTCGACGCGATCCACTACAAGAGTTTGCCGAAAGGCACTGGGGTTTGTGCGAGCCCGGTGGGCAATCAACCCAGTGCCCACTGACACCGCGTTTAGCCCAACTCTGTCATCAGCCAAGATGGTGATGCCATGTCATGGAGGCACGTGTGGCCACACCAGTCATCTGAATATCATATTTGAATCATCTGAACGATGAGTATGCTCCCGAGACGCCTGGGTGGGAACTCTGAGATCACTGATAAAGCGCGACGGAGGGAGAATCGCTCGGCTGAATGCAAGAGCTGTGTACAAACGACAAACATCCACCGTAGTTTGCTCGATATGTTGGAAATGTGATGGCACTTTGCCACAGCTTGGTGCCAGGCCTCAGCGCTTGCCCGGCTGTGAGCTGTGAGGATGCTTGTGGCCTCTCGGATACCTCGAAGAAGTTCAAGGAGCTGCCAACAGCTAACAACATTGCGCACGTGCGAATGAGCTGTCAAATTTTTACTCCTGGTCCAAGCGAGCACGATGGGCGTTTCTGGAACATTGTGTAAGTTGTGTGCAACTTGTAGCATCGTATCAATTGTATCCTTTTCGCCATCGCAACGGCCCCTTGAGGCCTTGCATCCCAAAGGCACATGAGGGGCAAGGAACTCCATCGAACCTCTCTCATAAGTGCTCAAATCATCAGGAGGTGGAGGTGTGCGTGCCCTTGGAACCTTGGCAGAGTACCCCCATCGGCGGCTCGGCTTGGTGCTCGCGAGGAGTGTGGACTTCGGACATCTTCGGACTTCGGTTCTTGGAAAGCTTGGGTAATGTGAGGTCCGCAAAGCCCACATATGCCCAAAGCGCCCAAGCGCCCAGACACCGCCATGGGCTGGAGCAAGATGGGCAACGCCTACGCCCTTGGCGCCAAAGTGACCTGCGACAGCTCGGGCCCTGAGACGTCTTCGTCCGCACACATATCTGGTGCCATCCCGAAGAACATCTTGCACCTTTGGTCTCACTTTCTTGAGCCAATTGAGGCTCCTTCTTCTGGAATGCTGGGAGCACAGGGGAGGGTAAGGGGATAGGTAGCAGTGTCAGGACTTCATTTTTTCTGAGGTCGGCTCAGGCAGCTGCCAGTATGCCAAGTGCCCAGACAACTCCCTGCGCAACGTAGAGGAGATCTGCCCCAATCTGCCTCAAAGTTTCTGCTGCTTTTCGCCTGTTGTCTCGCGCTTTTGGCGCCCTGCAGCCGCAGGATGGCGCTCCGAACATCACGGTCCCCACCAAGGGTCCAGGAGCGTGTCCTTGCAAGGCGGGCCATGGCGGCTTTGGATCTCAAGATGCTTCGTTCAGCCGATCACGGCATTTTAGCCAGGGTCCGCAATAGAAGTGCAGCACAGGAGAAGGAAAGACATGCCGGGCAACATGCAGAGCAAACTGCAGCAACGATTACACCTGCGAACTGACATGGGGGAAGCGCAGCGGTGGCAAAGCGTAACATGATTCTTGGCGCCATCAACATCAGCAACCGCAATGGGCGAACCTGGGGCCAGGGGCCTTCACCGAGCCTCACTACTTCACTACTAAACTAGTGTGGAAGTGGCCATTCAAAAACGGCCTGCAAAAGGGAACCCGCAGAGAGCTGCAGAGAATTGCCAATTGTCACCAGGGGAAGCTGACCTGTTATGCCACCACAGACGCATGACAGACGCATGACATGGCTGCTCTCAACATACGACGCCCTGCAGACGAAGATGCATCGCCGCATCGAGGCCGTGCTGTGACTTTCTCGACGTGAGCAAGCCTGCAAGCCACTGCAAGCCCTTTTCTGCCGAAAAACCCTGCATGACTCCATGACCCCTGGTCAAACTTTTCTTATCTTTTCTTCTTTCGCAGGAGCCGAAAGCAGAGGTGAAATCCCAGAAGACGACCACGTGCTTCTCTGGGTGCGGTACTCGGGGGTTTCAGGAATTTCAGGACTTGAGGACGTGCCCGCGCAAGGCGGTGGAAAGCGTTGCAGGGGGTGGATGGGCCGCGCGACTCCATTGCAGAAGTTCTTTCAGGATCAACGACAAGGATGCGGTGTACTGGGCCCGGATCCCATCTGCCCGTGCAGAAGCCAACGGCCTTCGATTTCTTGACATCACAGAGAACACACAGTGTACGTGGAGATGCTACGAAGGCAACTCGTCGTTTCTTCTTGTGCCCAAGGACTTTGGGGCCTCTCAGCCACTCGGGAAGGTAACAGCCGAGGCGCAGCTTGCAGCTTTGCAGTTGACTCGCCTGCTTTTGACACTGCCAAGAAAAGAATGCTGGACTCAAGCACCACATCTGCTCTCCCTTCAAGAAGTCTGAGAATATGGACCCCAGTGCACACAGCCTCTAACGGTTCCGGAAATCGTCCATAGAGGTCGGTGGGCGGTGTAAGGGTTTGTCCACTAGACGGTCTGGGGCACAGAGTCAAAACAGGGTTGAGAGGGGTCCGCGAAGGGGTCCGGAGGACTGGGGAGACCAGCACTGACACGCGACACGGCAACAGAGAGGAGTGGGGTTCACAGGTGGCTCCAATAGGTCCAGAGGAAGTCCATACAGCACGGTCACAGAATAAGGCATTTTTTACCACTACACCACAATACCCTACAATTACTCATGTCTCTAAGTTCACTGTGCTACAGAGCGCTTCCGAGCAGTCTGTGCGACTTTTTGAAATTTTCACAAAGCACGGTTCCTGAGTCAAGACACAAAAAAAAGCGGTTGAAGTCCACAGAGAAGTTTGGATTCCAGAATCGCATGAGCACAATTCGAGTCACCTTCAAGAGTCCGGCTCTGCCCCGGGACGACAGAGCCCCAAACCTGCTTGCGGCCTGTTCAGGTGAACCCTGGCACCACAGCCATTGAGGCTGCAATGCGGATTCCGCATGTATCTACCATCGCTCCAGTTCCCGACACCGTGCAGGTCTTCATCACCGACAGTGGCCCTGGAAGCAGCCCGAAGGCCTCAGCCACCCGGTCCTTGAACAGAGGAACGTGTGTTGGTCGATCTTCCTTCCTCGCAGCATTTCGTTGCCGCACATCTCAGGGTCGGAGGACGCGCCATCAAGGTTAAAGACATTGCTGAGTGAATCTGTTGTAGCGGCTTTTGCTGTGAAAGGCCCAGCAACCCCGACCGCGGTTAGAGCCCCCGTGTGGTCTGCGCTCTTATCCTACTAAAGATTTGATGCATCTATGTTTGCTCACAAAGAAGGGACGCAGTTGTCACTGTATTGTCATGGAATGCGAATCTGAGAGCAACTGGGATTGGGGCCCGTAGGCATGATGAGAAGGGCCCAGGAGACCCGACCAGTACACATTGCGTTGACAGCCGAGGAGTCGTGTGGCACAATCACGCTGGGGAGTCAGAGCTCTGCGGAACCTCGGAATCAGACAGCTCCACTTTTCAAGTTAGGGCTTGGGGCTGTGAGCTCGAACAGGGGCGGACGTGCCGGTGATCCACGAAGCCCCCTTCCCCACAATGAGTACTGAGGACTGTGTTTCGCACTCGGGCGGCCGCTTCCTTGCTCCTCAGCTTGCAGGGAGCAATTGCTCAATAAGTCACCCTCAGCGTCGCCCAGTTCAGGACTCTGAAACTCTGGCATGTGCGCAGCTAGGGTTCTGAACCTAATGTGCCGCCATTGAACCTAGGTCTTGAAGGGTGCAACAGGCAACTGCATGGCGGGTGATTGCAAGCCATCCTGGTGCCGCGTACTCAGAGTGCGCTCTGCGGAATCACAAGATATCTGTGTTCTGGCGCTGCGCAATGTTTCACGTCAACACGTCAACTTCATGCACACGCCAGTCTTGCAGCTTTCGTGCTTTGGGGGGGCTTCAGTTCGGTTATCCTGTCCCTCTTGTCTTGGTACGCTGGTCAGGCTTCCGTCTCTCTTCCTCCTGCGGCCTTTGAGCCCGATCCTTGCACCCGGCCTGACGCCATAGCACTCGATTGGCACTCTTTCTTTTTGGGCACCTGACCGCGGCCTTCTGCTCAGCCCCCTTGCTGATCTCATTTGCCTCCACTCATCTTGCCTTCATGGCGAGGGCCTCGTGTGAGCACCGGTACTCCTGCACACATCTGCACACCATGTCCGCGAATGAGCCTGGACTCAAACGGACCACCTGGAAGACAATCAATCAATCAATCAATCAATCAATCAATCAATCAATCAACCTGGAAGACAGTTTGGATCGGGGCGACGATAGTGACGATAGTTCCAACAGCCCCTTGTCAGGTCAGACTGGCATGGGACTTTGGGCTTACGTCCCTTGCGCGCCGTTTAAATCCTCGCCCGTGCTCGTTGCAGCTGTCATGAGCTTCTCACAACTTTGTTGCGTGCTGCTGGCCTGGTCGCACGCACCAATGCTTTTTTACTGGAAGGCCTGTGATTTACAGGGCGGGGACCGTAGCGCCGCACTGGAGATTACAGGGCCTCGGCCATTTTCGAAGAGTACCTTCCGGGTTCTTTCTGTTTTTTATTCGCTGTGTTGAAGTTGACGTCCAGAGTGCTCAGGCAACATGACTGTGGAAGGCTCCGCAATGAAGCAGGCATCTGGGCATTTCGGTGCAGAACTGGGAGTTGTTTGGCCCTCCGCCGAGGCCACCTTCAGGCTTATGCTAGGCGGTTAGGCCGGGTCTCGACAGGACCCGATGACGGGCACAGGCTCCTTGTACATGGGCCAGGTTGTCGCCTGAGGTCAGAGCCTCGGGTGCTGTGCAAGCTGTGTCACAGAAAAAACCTACCGTTTTAATTTTCCTGTTTTGGATTTATGAGTCTGTTTTTGCTGAGAATGCCCTGAGGTCTTTACCCACACCACTTCTGATGTCGAACGCAAAGCTGAATGCAAAGCCCTGAGAGCTGCTCCGACTCCACTCTTTGAGCCGCTCCAAAAGGAGACTTCCTTTGTGGAAGACAAAAAGCGTTTCTTGCCCCTGGGGGTATGTGGGGTTCTCGTGGTGCCATCTTATGAGCAGCGTTTACATCTTCCCATCATTGGTGAGTGCATACAGGGTTCCGTTGCTGGTGAGTGACTATCCGGGGACGAAAAAAGCCCTGCCTCATAGGGTTTTGTGTGAGTAGGGGTTTCAAGCGAATTCATGCAAACTCACGCCTTCTCATGCCAGACTCCTCGGCCCTCGTGCCTCTTCGCTGACCGCTTGGGGAGGAGGCACCGCTGAACACGTCAGACAATTCCTCGATAATTGTATGTTCCACGTTTTTCCCATTGCCTTGTACCTGTTGGATTCCTTGCAGTTTCGCATGCACCTGTTTACAGGCTGAGCCGCACCAAGCGTCTGGGCGACACACTCCACGCAGCTGCTGCAGCCGCCTGGCATCTCTTGGAAGGGACATGAGGGTACATGAAGGGACACGACGCGTTCGGCTCAACTCCAGGCCCTGGAGCTTGCTCGTTGCGTCGAAGATGCACGGGAGCTCAGGAGAGTTCAGGAAGAGATTCTAAGCAAGAAACCTTTGGAGGGGGCTGTGAGAGCTGCACTTGGAGGCTTTCAGAAACTCTTGGCCTTAGTTAGCCTTACCCGGCTTTACAGGACATGAGGTTGCGCCATGGCTTAGTAGATCCGAGGTTGCGATGCCCGTCTCGGAAGACTCCGAAAGGACACTTTGCATGCAGCTTCTGTGCCAAACGACAGTTTTGCCGATTGAGGAGGAGTGGCCCAGGGTCAAAAGCCGCGGATGAGGTACCGATGGCCCAGTTGGTGGGGGAAACGCCCACATTGGCTTGCACTCACTGAACCTGAAACAACTCCGAAAACCGCGGCAGGTGTGGGCGTGCGCGGTCACTGGCGCAACGACCGTGCAGGCAATAGAGTCGGTGCACATACTTGTCCCATTTCTCACTTTCTTGGGACTCTTGGACGGAGCAGGAGCTCTACCCGCTCCACATGTTGGGGTGCAGATCCTTTGAAGTACTCCGTAGTTGAAAGGGGAGGTAAACTGTTCATTGGTGTTTGCAGTACGCATGGCTCTCCGGTCATCCTATACCTCCAGCGTGCGAACCCAGTGGCAGTTGTGTCACTCACTCCCACCATCTGGAAGCCAAGCGTTGACTTATGTGCTCAGAGTGAGACATGCATGCAGAACAGACCGTGCAAGATGGATAGTGATGCAATGTCATGACGACCTTACCTGTACCACAATCCTCGGCGGTGAAGCCTTGATGCAATAGCCTCGCACAACCCAACGCTGCCCGATAACCGTGCCGCTAGATTCGATGTGGACTGTGAAGTCGTTGAGAACGTGGGATGAATCAGGGACCCCTTGCGTGCGTGGCCAGGTCAGATGCAGCGGAATGCTCGGCGTCGAGCTCACGGCTCTGGACCCTTCTACTGTTCGCGTGATCTGCCTGTCCAAGTGGGTGCCTTGGAAAATCTTTCGAGCATTTGCAGGCAGTACGCTTTCAGCGGTCAGCACAATTGTTAAGTTGCCGCCTCACTTACAGGCGCCTCCCACCGAAGGAAGTGGCTGCAATGGGCTGAGAATGCTGACAGCAGCCCGCCAATTGAAACTGCGCTCGGAGCCGCTCTGCACGTGTTCACATCGGCTGTGAGGTCGTGGCCAACCTCAAAAGCTTCTTGAAGAGCCTTCCCGACACACAAGGAGCCATTTCCAGCGCTCCAGAAGTGCTAGTGACAGAGTTCCTAGAGTCACGAGAGGTGATGAGGTGGTCATAGGCACCACAGAGTCCACGGAGTTAAACAGGTAGAATTCTCTGACAGCTTCCAAGCTTGAAGTCGAATGCATTTCGAAGGAATGCAGAATGGCGACGGCGAGCCAGGCTGGAACAGGGAAGCAGGGAGGGATTTCTGGCAGCGGGTGTGGCCACGGGGCCCTCGGATCAGACAAAAAAAGTCGGCTCAAACAGTGAAATCGTCAGGTCTGGGCGATGCACCGGGACAAGTACTTCGCTTCAGGCCTGGAGACCTCACAAAGCGCCCATGGCCAAGCCAAGCACATTCCAGCTGGAAGAAAGAGAGAGACGTTGCCATGAGGGACACGCTTGCTGCGGGAGTGCTGGCATGTGGCCGAGGCTTGGGATCACTTTGGGTGTACCTGCGGCTCTATGCCCTGCTGCTCAAAGTCTACCTCCTGCATCCCAACAAAGGGCCAGGCGAAGCCGCGAAGCTGCGCACAAGCTTCAGAGTCAATGCGAGTTGGGTTGACGAATGGTTGACCAAGAGCACGTCATGCACGTCAAACACGTCAAACGGCTCGTTCCTTGTTCCAGGTCCCTGGAAGCTACGTGAGACAACGCCCGGTCAGGGAGAGCCACAAAGTTGGGTGGGGGCCCTGAGAGTGTGGTGTGAGCAGAGCATGACAGGAGCCTCTCCGAAAAAACAGATCTGCACCTCCGGGTGATAGAGGTGCGTCTGGAGCTGCCGTTGCCTGCAGCCGGTGCGACAGCGTGCCTAGACTTGGCTACTCAGGCCAGGACCCTGGAACATCTTGACATCTTGACACTTGTAAGATCTTCTTGCCCAGCCCATCCCGCTTCGCTGCTCTCTCAGGCTGAGAGCTCCACAGAGCGCCGCGCGAAGCGACGGCGCCTCAGCGAGGCATTGAAGATCGCTCCATCCTTGGTCCTTTTCACATCCTTTCACCATCCTGTTCGCATCCTGTTCACAAACTTTCACATCCTTGCACCATCTCTCCGAGCCCGGAGTCGCAACCCTGTGTCCAGCCCTGTTGCCTTCCAAATCGCTAACCAGAACTTCGCATCCCCATGTGTTCCTGCGCGGAGGGCTTGTCACTACGCTTCTCATGCTGCTCAGACCGACAAGCAGGCCGTGGGGCAGCTGGTAGCATGGGTTGCTGGTCTAGTTAGGACGAGCTTCGCATATTCCTCAACTTGCCAGGCACGGAGCAGGTCGAGGCCTGGAAACCAGAACCTCAAGCTTCGCTTGCTTGCACCTGCCTTTAAACTCAGTGTTGCCTAGCAGACGCTTGCCGAGGCGAGCGTTTGTCAATTAGGAGGGGTGCCCGTGAATTGCCCAATCCAGTCAACACAGGGATGTGATTCACCTTATAGACGGCTTTGTTTCTGTCAATCTCGCCAGCTTCTGTTAAGTGAGTTGTTGAAGTATCCAACTAGGACGTGGCTCGGGACTCTTGGTGCGCTCTTCAAGATCCCACTAGTCAGTGAAAAGGGACGTTCCATGCTCAACTTGCCGATGAGAAGAAAATGGCGGGATGGTTTTGCTGGGAAAGATGATTCTCAGAAGCTCGGTATTGAGTTCAAAGGTAGTCTGGCCGGGTCTAAGCTGAGTGGACCAGGTCGAGTGCAGAATCGGACAGTGGTGAGTGTTGTCTTGTTTGGAGCTTGTCGTGGCTAGAGCGGACGCTGTTCTTGCATGCTTGCTGCATCGAGTTCCCATCCAGGAGCTGCGGGCGTTCGAAGCCTTCTTTGCTAGGTATCTGGCAGAGGCGGCCAGGACTGGTGCAAAGAGTTGTCGAAACTGCTGGAGCCTTTTCATGAATGCACAGCTGGTTGGAGCCATTTCGCGACTGCACATCTGGCTGCGACTCCCCAATCGCCTGTTGGCGACGCAGGGCTTGAAGGCGCCAAAATCATAAACCCTTACGCTGAAAGCTGAAAACGAAACAATCACTGCAGGATAGTAGAGACTACGCCTTGTGGGAGCCGACCCCCGCTGGGAGCTGTTGCTGTGAAATTGTATGCTCTTGGGTGTGTGACAGCCCAACCCTGCGACAACCCACCTCCTCCAAGTGCCCGCCACGACATGCGCATCGTGGAGCGCCACGTACGTATGTGACACCGGAGTTGCGGGGGAGGGGGGAGGAACCATAGAGTTACTTTAATTTTGATGAAAAGGCAGCTGCATGTTCTGATGCACGGCTGTTCTTTACACAGTGGGCTGCAGGGGAAATTTGAGCGAGGGAGGTGACCACCCTTTGCCAGCGCTGCGCTTTGCAGGAAGCTTGAGGGACATGTCGGCGTGGACTCCTTAGCATGATACCTGAGCATCCCGTGAACATCCCGAGAGCCAACCCCATCTCAGCACCGTGCCAAGATGGAGCCCAACTGGGAGATGCTGCGCGCATCTCGCCTGTACCCGCTGGGGTCTCAGGGGACGATGCCTAGAACATTTCTTGGAGCTAAGGCTTTGTAAGCACAGAATGCGTTGATGTGTATCGTGGTGTGTGGTGTCATGAATGTGCCACTGAGGGTTCTTCAACTTCTCTGTGCGTGCGCTACCTCGCTTATAGGGCTGTTACAAGACTCTGGCAAGAAGCTTCAGCCCATGTCTGGACAGATCAGTCCCAGATTAGTCCCAACATCAACCCGGGATCTACCCAGCACCTTCTCGTGGCATTGGGACTGCTTGCAATTTGTGCCAGGCCACGGAGGTGGATGCTGCGGGAGACCTCACGGCTTCTCCCACCTCTGCGGCGTGCGGGGGCCTCGTGACAGGTCGTGCTGTACAGGAAAACCAGGAAGCCCAGCCTAGGAGGGGTTGAATCTTGAGGCAACGCTTTCCCGCGATGGTGTCCATGCAGCAGGCAGGAAAGGCTGCCTGCTATCTAACTTGAGTTGCGTCTTGGCCGAAGCTGACTGCGCAGCCAGTTGAGACTTGAGTGCTGGGCCTGCAAGTGGGCGGTTTTCTTGTGGCGATTGCGTGTATGTGTGTTGGGGAGGCATTGTTCACAGCTCTTGGCAGCCTGTGGTCGGATGCCCAGACAATCCCAGACACCCCCTGCTAGTTTAACCACTATGCTGGGCCCAACAGGCGGGTCTTTGGCACGAATCCTGATTCGAGCACGCCCCGGTTTTTTTAGCACTGCTGAAGTGCAATTCCCGATTCAAGCATTGGTCCCGCCCACCACTCCAACGAATTCCGAGTTTGGGCCCCCATACCACCCCCAGTTATACTGTCGACTTTAACGGTTAGGGTTTTCAGGGCTGAGGATGCTTGTGGCTCGGGTGTTTTTAGGGGTTGAGGTTGTCTTTAGGTTTACAGCTGTTCAGATTCTTGGGCTTCAGGGGTTTTAAGGCTTTCGGCTTCAGGAGCCATTGCACACAAATCAGGGCTTTGAGGGCGAAGGGTTTTCATGGTCAAGAGTTTTTGAGGCTTTGAACACTTGTTCCAAGGGCTTGTAGGTTTAGGCTTTACGGTTTAGGGGGTTTGCACGGCACAACACCCCCAAATCGGAAACCCTGAAGCCTTAAAACCCTCAGCCCTGAAACTCCCCCTAAAGCCTAAATGCCCTTGAAACCTGAAAGCTCTAAATTCCAAAAAGTGTCCAACCACAACCATGAATACTGTCGGCCCATGTCTGTCAGTGCTCGAACCCATTCGTGCGCGAATCCGCAGTCTCAGTTCGCAAATCCTCTGTGTGCGAATCTGCCATCTCAGTGCGCGATCCGCCGGTGCGCGAATCTGCGTCTCAGTGCGCGAGTTCTGTGCGCAGTGTGCACGATGCACCCGTGCGCAAATCCGCGGTGTGCGCATCCGCGATTCAGTGCGCGAATATGGTCCGTCCAGTGCGCGAGTCGGCCCTTCCAGTCTGCCTGCCTCGGCGGATTGACCTGCCGTGGTCCCGAACCCTACAGTATCGACATGGACGCCGGGCTATGCTTTGTCTTGGTTGCGCCCTGTCGACACTCCCTCAAGCCACGTTTGTTTAGCATTTCCAAGGTCGAGTGCTTCAGTCTACGCAGTATGGCCAGAAGCTTTGCCATAGTCGGTAGTGCCTGGACAGTTTGTGTGTGTTTCGTGGCATGGCGTGTTCCTACAACAAGCTCAGGTGCAGGTGCCTCAGCGCTGGCAGCTTCGCTTTACTTTGACGGCTCCTCCCCGGCAGTGTGTGATACTTAGAGAGTTCATCACGTGAGAGCCACAGCGCAAGGTGGCCTGGCTGGGAGTGTGCATTGATTCAGCTTTCGATTCATCTGCCAGGCGCGGTGACACTCAGCACCATGCTCAAACGAGGCGCGTGCCACCGTTGCCAAGTTAGGTTGTCAGGACGCCAGTAAAATATTTGGAAGCTTTTGGTTGGGGGTGCCTGCAAGTGCAGGAAGTGATGCCGAGGAAGCTGCAGCCCTAGAGTCCGAGTAAGCAGAATTAGATTCAATGTTTCTGCGAGGTATAACTCGGAACCTTTCGATTTTTGTTCGTTCCGAGCTTTCCGAGGAGGGCTGGGAGTCCGTTCTTGTGGACGGAAGAGCTCTCTCCGAGTTTGTGGCGGCAAAGTGCGCTCCCGGACCCCTCCCAGCAGGGGCAGTGCAAGCGGGGACAGATTTTTTATTCCATGATCTGGGGTTCATGGCATCTTTGGCTTAACTCCTGTGCCCCCAAGTGTGGACAATAAGACCCTGAAACAGCGGAGGACGAAACAAGCAGGCATGGTCCAGCGCGGCAGCCCTGAGTCGGCCTTGCATGTTTGTGGAGAGTGCCTCTTTAGCATTCAGCGCAGTTGATGACCATTCCTTGCAACATGTGTGCCAGAAGCGCCATACTTCCTCAGCACCCTCCTGCCCACGCTGCTGGACGTTCTCACCATAAGCAATGGTTGAAAAACTCCGTCCTCCTCTGCAGGTATGCTTGCAGTATCCTGCTCTCAATGCAAGGCTTTTGAATAAGGCCTGCCAAATGCTGTAGGATCATCTTCAACCCCGAAGGGTAGAACTCCTAATGTCTCCATAGAAGGTTTGCGTTTTGCCGCTACGGCAGTCCTGTTGGATGGCCTTTGGCGGGTCTCTTGGTTTTGCTTGGGGGCTATACCGGGCATTCTCAAAAAACGCAGGAATTTGAAGACTTTCCTTGAATATTTAAATCCTCGGATTCATGTTTGTTTGGCTATTTTTCTGTCTATGTCGTTATTTTTGTCGTTATCTGTTTTTATATTTATCCGTTCTTATTTGCCTCTATGGAACTCTATTATTATTTCTCTTTAGCTTATCTCTCTTTTTGGATCTCAATCTTCGTATATCCCCATAAAAGGCTACGGGCTCGACCCCTATTTTCGCTCTGCGGCCGCCCTGTCGGATGCCCCGCCTCCTCTTCCGGTCCATTTGGCTGCTTGTGAGGGCCTTGCAGGGGAATCCTGAAAATTCCGGGAATTTTAACCCTTTTTGTCTAAAAATCCTGGGAATTTTGGGAATTACCCGGAGCTGAAAGTTCCGGGAATTTTAGGAATTGTCCGGATTGAGGTTTGGGCTTTCCGGGTTGGATTTTAAGGTTCCAACACAACAATGATGACATGGGTGCCCTTTGAAAATTCCGGGAATTTTCGGGACCCGGGGATTTTTCGGTTAAGGTTTTGGGGTTTAATAGAAATGGTATAGGGTTTGTGTCCGGCGTTTTGTCGAGTTGTGGGGGTTTTTGTTTTTTGTTGTAATGGTTTGGGTTTTGTCGGGCGTGGTGGGGGATGGATGGTTTTGGGGGTGCTGAGGGGCTGGGGCTGAGGGGTTGCGGTTGAGGGGTTGGGGCTGAAAGGCTGGGGTTTTGGGGGGTTTTGTTTTTTGTTGTAATGGTTTGGGTTTTGTGGGGTGTGGTGGGGGGTGGGTGGTTTTGGGGGGCTGAGGGGCTGGGTTTGAGGGTCTGCGGTTGAGGGGCTGGGGTTGAAAGGCTGGGGTTTTGGGGGGTTTGTTGTAATGGTTTGGATTTTGTCGGGCGTGGTGGGGGGTGGATGGTTTTGGGGTGTTGAGGGGTTGGGGTTGAGGGGCTGCGGTTGAGGGGTTGGGGCTGAAAGGTTGGGGTCTTGGGGGGTTTTGTTTGTTGTTGTAATGGTTTGGGTTTTGTCGGTCGTGGTGGGGGATGGTTTTGTCGGGTGCGGCGGGGGTGGGTTGTTTTGGGGGGCTGAGGGGTTTGGGTTTGAGGGGCTGCGGTTGAGGGGTTGGGGTTGAAAGGTTGGGGTTTTGGGGGGTTTGTTGTAATGGTTTGGATTTTGTCGGGCGTGGCGGGGGGTGGAAGGGCTGAAAGGTTGGGGTTTTGGGGGGTTTTGTTTTTTGTTGTAATGGTTTGGGTTTTGTCGGACGTGGGGGGGGATGGATGATTTTGGGGTGTTGAGGGGCTGGGCCTGAGGGGTTGTGGTTGAGGGGTTGGGGCTGAAAGGTTGGGGTTTTGGGGGGTTTTGTTTTTTGTGTGGGGGGTGGATGGTTTTGGGGTGCTGAGGGGTTGGGATTTGAGGGACTAGACTTGTTGAGGGCTTGAGTTGAGGAGGGCTTGTTGAGGGGCTGGGGAGGGGTTGTTAAAGGAAGGGGTTATTGAAGGGGGGATTGATGAAGGGAGGAACTATTGAAGAGAGGGATTGTGATGGGGCTGTTGAGGATTGAGCACTTTTGTATTTTGAGGGGTTATTTGGGGGCTTGGAATCGGATTGGTATTGCGATGATAATATTTCAATTATTTATTTCGATAACCTCATAAAATCTTTAGATATATTATCTTTTATTCTAAATTTTTTCTTTTCGTGATTATTTGGATCCGCCTCATACATCTTATTTTCATATTAGCATGGCGCTAAAGTCTAACATGGCGTAAGGGGAGAGGGGGTCTAAGGGCGAATGCGAGGATTAAGAATCTTAAATTCTAATATTAGGTAAATTTCAAATTTTAGAGTAGCCTATTGTAAATGTATCGATTAGGGAATTTTATCGATATTATGTTCTATTATGGTTATTCGCTAGCATGGCATAAGGTGGCGCAAGGGCGAGCCATAGGGAATCCTACGAACTTTGGACTTTAATTTGGCACAAGAATTTAGAATACCATCTAAATGAAAGGACGAATTCCTAATATTTTGAGAAATTATGGTTTTAATGATATTATATGAGATATCGAGGCATTTGGGATTAAGGATTTCGGATCTGGGATCGAGGAATTTTTTTAGAATCTTCGTTATCTTCTTTTATTTTTCGTCTTTCTGGGACATTTCTCTAATTGGGGGATGGAGGTGGACTTTAAAAAAAAGATGTATCCTGGAGAGTACGAAACTTTTGGTTGGTAGGTTGGTCTCATTTCCGATTCCGGGTATTTGGATATAGAAATCGTCGTATTCTCTTATCATTATGTCATCTTTCTTAATAGGCGCTTTGGGGAGCAAAGGCCTCTTGCGCCCTTCATGGATCAGCTTGAAAGGAGGGGTCGTGATAAGGCAATTTGTAAGTTTTAAGGCTCATTGAGGATATTATCTTGGGAGCTTATTTCTATTCGAACTATGATGGCAAATCATAGGACATAAATCTTAAATCGTAATCCTTAAATCCTACCTTCGCATTAAATCATTCATTCAAGTTCTTGCTAAATAAATTCTTACCCACCACGCTCACACATCAGACTCTCAAATATCTATATAGAGATCCCGAAAATACTTGGATATTTTATTTGTCCGCACTTTTTTCAGAGTTTTAACGTATATCTATTTCTACTTAGTAGGCGGATATGCCGTCGATGGAATCGACGGGTCCCCTCTAGTTTATTTTATCTTTCATTTTCTTGAATGATCACAAGCGACTTCTGCGCCCAAAAACACTAATTTAGAGCCTTCTTAGATTCTTAGAATACAAGTGCAGGCAATCAGGTCGTCAAGTATCATGGCAAACATCTCGCGACTCTAAGCCCCCAGGCAATGCATTAAAGGCCCACCGCCACCCCCAATTAAACCCAAGGACACAGAATCGCATCAGAAAATGGAGAAAAAAAGACCCAAATGAGACCCAGAAATTCAATCAACGAAGAGAAGAACACGACAAAACAGATATTCTTTGATGTCAAAAAGACTACGATCATCTCAATATCTGCGCGAGGGGCCTGCAAACGCAATCAACATTGCCGCCACACTTTTTCTTGATTATCGTCTCCATCCCGGACCCGCCGCAAACAAACGTGGGCAAGTCTCTGGAATATGAATGAAAGATGTTCTTTCAAGATTTGGCATATTACGCCATGCGGCTTCTGACGATGAACATCCACTACTCGACACAAAGATGATAAGATACGATCTCCCTCCGGATTAAGACCACCAGTAATTTCAAATATAAGAGGCTCAAATCCCAATCTTTGTTCCGGACATCTCATGGCCGTCTGACGATTTCTTCGTTTTCTTTCAGCCGTTTCGAACCCACTGGCTTGTGGTTTGAAAAAGGAAACAACAGAGATATCCAAGGCCAAGCGCGGCAATAGTCCCCACGTCGATTGTCTACACGAAGCAGTAGGAAGAGTCATTACATCTGCGGGCCGTTGCCCTGGCAAATCTGGTAAAAGATCTACAGGTTCCAATTTAGATCGGAGACCGCCAATATAGAGAATACGATAGATCTCATCTCGAATCATATTATGGAATTGAATTTTGCCCCTACCATATGACACATTGAAAAATGATATCCAAATTCATCCTGACTCTACGAATAACGTGGACAATCCATCTCAATCTGAAAAACCGCTTTCCCAAGCCGCATGGAAACAATATCGATGAATGCAGCATTAGACAAGCAAATATCAAAGGCGTGATTAGGACTAACTCGAACCCACCCCTCGGCCCAAGGTGCCGAGAATGCAAGCAAAACCCTATGATGAGCATCAGAAAGGGCGCCCTCCAACATCGTTCGAGATGATCCAATAGCAACGGCAAACATTTCCTTCTATTTGAGCCTAGAATCGGGGTCGCGTATATCATCTCTCCATTGGGGAAAAAGAGTCTCCAAGCGCTGGATTGCCGGCGACCACCCAATCTTTGAATGCTCCGGAATAGACGGGACCAATTCATCAACAATTCTGCGGGATGCTTTATACGCAACAACAAAGATAATATCAGCTCTTCCAAGGACTTGATCCTTCAAGGAAATGCCCTCAGTGGAGAGACCAAGCCCCTCAGCTTTCACAGGAAGAGAAGCCTGCCACCACATACCATCCGAAAGCCTTTCTCCAAGAAGGTCCTCGAAAGTTTCGTGGCACCGTCGATCGTACCATTCCAGAAGGCTAGTCAAGAAATATCGTGGAACGTTCCTTCCTAGATAATTCAATTGTGGTCACCCCATACAAGTTTGCAGCAGATGGAAAGCCACATGCTTGTTCTCCAAAATTGGGAGCTCCCGAAAGAAACGTTCGAAATCTCGCTATTTATCAAGACACCAATTTTTCAGGAACTCAGGACTCCTAGAAATCGGGATCTTCAACATCTGGATATCATAAGTAGCATCAACGTGGACTCCAAGACCCTGGAAAGGACTGACACCCCCACGGAAACCATCCCCAGCCAAGAGATAAAGACGACACTGCCCAAGATCATATCTCAGACCATATTTGTCCGCGAGCCGGAGTTCTTCCTGAAATAATTTCCAAGTATCCTCGACACGCCCCCCCGAGAACCCATCATCTGCATACTCCGGAGCAAAGGGCAAGTGGATTCCTATATTCTGTTGAGCCTCCTCAACAAGGCGTCTCCTTACCAAACAGAAGAGAGATATCATCATAGGGTAATCCTGTTGACCTCTACAATTGAAAGCTATACAATCGTCATAAATCAAATGACTAGGAGACCCATAGCACCAATCAGCAAATCGCGAAGACGAGGGAGCATGCTTTCGACATTCCTCGAGAAAGATATCAGGGAGGACTTCATTGAACGCGTTCTTAATATCCTTCTATAAAAGGACCATTCTAGGATTGGTCCTATTATGTCCTATCCATTCCCGAGCTGAATGCACCAGAATCTCGGTCCCACCCGAAATACCAATAACAAATTGATGAGGAAGCAACCTGGCACTAATTTGGGATGAATCCATACGAAAGGAATACTTGAAGACCAATTTACGGAAGATTTGTCCCATCGCAATAGGTCTGGCATCTTGGGCCAAATCAATAGGAATTCCATCCTTTCCGATCTTACCAACGCCTATGAGAGTTCCCCCCGCCAACCAGGGCTGCAAAGTAAGCGACACATTAGCGTCAGCCATCTCCTGAATAAAGGCCTGGAGAAGAGGAAGCAAAGGAGATTCCAGAGAATGGCCGACAAGTCCCTTCAAGAAATCCGCGCGCAAATCATCAGGTCCCGGCCCTGCCCCCACAGGAAATGAATGCAGAGCTTCCAAGAGAACGGAAAGTTCAATCTCTAGGGTCGGCGGGAGCGCGGAGCGCACCAAAGTTCCCGAAGGATTAGTGGGAAATTTATTCATCAGCTTCGATTTCACCTGGGCAGTGGCAGCCGCCAATCCAAGAGAGACAAGCCGTTGAAGAGCACACCCCGCCCGTCTCAACGATACGAAGCGGCGAATATCCACATGCACTACTTCTTTAGAGATTGTTTCCCCCCTTTGCTGCCGCCGTGAGCGCGCGGTGGCCATCATTACTTCATCCTAAAGTCTTTGTCTTTCCCCAAATTTCCATCTGATCAATAAGGATTTCGTGAATATCAAAGCCTGCCTTCTACGTTGACCCCTTCTATTTTGGCGTAACACCACTTTCGGAAACATGAGGAGTTCATGCCACGCCTGCCTAGCCCTCTGCTTCTCAAGACAATCACTACCACTAGCCAACCCCCCATCGGCCAATGGTAGCGGATCCCAAGCGTCGGGCCTAGAACAATAATTCACTGCAACAAGAAGTTTGCCATATTCCTCCCGAAGCGTTGGTCAAAGTTCTACGGGAACCTGGTCTTTCGTGAATATAGGGGCGGTGAAGATATCTTGAAGTGAAGGAAGGACTTGTTATTTCAATGGGAACGAAACTCAAAAATCTCCACGATCACGAATCTTCGGCCAACAAGCCGGATGCACCCCCGAAATATGCCGAACACTAATAGTTCGTCCGCAAACGTGGCAACAACGCAACCCCATCTCGTCCAAGAAACGATCCTCCGGTCGTCCCTGGAGTTCTCCCTGAAGATGAAGATCTAAGTGAGCCCGTAGGGCCTCTTTAGATCCCCATGCTGGGCCACGATTGCGACTACGCGAGCATCCCACAACCGGACAAAAGAAATCATGCCCAATATCTTGCTTACTGAGATTCAGCCCATGACCCTCAACCTCGCTAACCTCCCCCCCGAACAAGTCAGCAAGCATCACGTCTGCCACCGATGCCGGCTGGGCAGCTGCGAGATCATCTATCTCCATCCGGGCAGGAAGGGGATTGAGAGATTGAAATCGAAGATCAACAGGGAAAACTGGGCACTCATACAAGACGCAGACTCTCGGAAGAAAGGCCATGCCAATCGTCATCCAATATCCCATATCAGCTGAGAAACATCTACAAAAACGTCGAGGCAAATGAATATCAACCATCCAACTTACAACCCCGATACAAAATAGAACCATTCGAATCCAATTTCATCGAAATCCAATCCAGAAACCCAAAACCCCAAAATAGACCAATTGTACCAACATCCCGGCGGGAAGGAGCTTCTCCAAGAACAACCCGAAGAAACATATCTCTACGACACGTGTGGCAAAGGTTGACGAAGCCCGGGCCCCTCGCCACGCGGTGGTCGCGCACGATCGAAGATGATGAAGGTAGAAGAGATGACATCCACAAATGAGATATTCTGGCACAACATCTTATTGAAAACCTGGAAGATTCTTCCCATTCCGCCAATACCACGGATCGATCAATCCTCCCAACCTCGAGCCATAACCCCCAAACCTAATACCAACAGGATAGTCAAATACAGGCAACGTTTACTGGAAACCAAACGTCTAGCCTGTTCACTTCTCTGATGCACCCGTCGCGCATCCTGATTATCCTCCTGAAGCTGACCAATAACAAAATCCAACCCACAGAACACCAACCAAACCCAATTCCAAAGAAACCACGCCAACTCCCACCCTGAGCGTGGGGGGAGGAAACGCATCCATCATCCATCGGCGCACCCCCCTCCAATCCAACCCCGGCCCCGGAATTTCCAGAGCCTTGAATACAAGAGATCGTCTTGAGCCAAATTTCTATTTCGGATTTTAATCTTTTCATTTAAGATATTATATTTGTTATGCTTAAGAAAATGGATCGTATATAATTTCTAAGATATTTGAATATTATTTTGCAATATAGATAATATATAAATGAATAAAGAGCGCTCGAGGAACGACCGACGATATATATTGAATATTTGATATCATCTCTTATTCTCGACGACTAATGAGATGTAAGGAAGATATCTAAAAATTTAAAGAATCGAATATTTTTCATGAAAAATGAAATCTATTAGTTGAAAGATGGTTGAATTTATTATTTATAAATGAATATTTATTATGAGATTTTCTTATATCTCATTCTTGTATGTCTTTTCTTGTCGATTTGATTTGATTTGCATGAAAAATAGGAAAAATTCTGGAGGATGAAGATTAATTATAATTTATAAATATCGAATATCTTTCAAAGATATATATATATATATCATTCTCATTATCTATAAAATGAGACGCCAAATTATCAAAATCCTATATCATGAAACATAATTATATTCGAAATATACCTATCGATAGAGATACGCCCCCAACACTTGGAAATTAGAAACACCCCTATACCGTGCTGCCCAGGCGTCTACGGATGTGGCCCAAGGGATTATTGGCCATTCCTTCAGGAATATGCGATAAGGAATGATTGTAATATCGTGGCGGGAATTCATTCGAGATATTCTCGAATTGTCGATTTGATTTTATGGCGAATGACGATTAGATGTCAAGATTACTAAATCGTAATATTTTGGGATGTATCAATCTTCCCTTTGCCATCTAATCGGTGCAAGAGACTTGTGCTCCCAAACGCACCAATTCACTACGAAATCTTCATTGAGGAGAGACGACGAAAGATAGTGCGAGAGACTTCTGCTCTCTAGACTTCTACTCCCACAAGCTCCAATTAGTCCAAGTTCGAGATTCGATCTAATATCGAAAAAGAGAGAGGAGACTTACGCTCCATTTATAATACAAAGAGACTACCGGATGCCAGAAGAAAGCAAAAGGAACCAAGAGCACGCGATCATAAGACCTGCAGCCAATTGAAAAGCCCGCCACCACCCCGAATTAAGCCCCAGGTCCTGCGATCGCAAGAAAACAACGGAGAAATCCTCGGCATCCACACTTCTCGTCGAGAAGACCTGTACAAATGGGGATTAAACAAACCATCACGATGGGCGGCAGCGCGCCACTGACGGCAGCAAACACCCGCGTTTGGATCACCTCAAAAGGAGAGATAGCCTGGCTCCAGATATTCGAGATGACTTACCCACTACACTCGTGAATGAATCTCCTAATGTGCCCCTCCGTGTCGCCCTCTGCGAGTTGGGCGGTCCGGCAACGTTCAAGAATATGGGATAAGCCACATTGGATATCGATCGAGATCCGTCCTTTCAAGAAAGATTTCGTTGACCCATCAGATCTACTCAAGACTTTGTCGCATTCTTGACAGACGCTGTTCAAAAGTTGATGGGCTCCGAACTCGCATCCTCCCATAGTTTCGAAAACGATGGGTTCAAAGCCTATCTGTTGTGCTTGGCACGCTTCCTGGGTGCCCCGATCTTGACGTTTCTTCTCTGCGTAAAAACGCGCGACTGCCCCTATTTCCGCGACGCCCCTCCCGATTGAAGAGAGCGAGAAGGGGGAGACCAAGGCAAAGTCAAGAGCGAGCTGTGAATACCGACGCCATTGGTTTTGACGAAGAAGAGGGGTACTCATGAGGAGAATGTCCGCCGGTCGACGTTCGAGATCGTGAGGAAGCAAACTTCCGGGTTCGAGTTTGGGTCGCATTCCGGCCTGGTGGGCCGCGCGGAAGATCGTATCTCGAAGAGTATAGTGCATTCGAGTTCTCATACCTCCTGCCATGCAAGTCGTTCAATGGTGACCGAGAAGATCGAGGGCTTGGGGGCAAAAGGGACACATGTTCGCTTTTTCGAGAACCTCGAGACCAAGTCGCAAAGAAATAGAATCAACGACTGCAACATTGGACAGAAGGGTGTCGAAACAAGAACTCGGGACGACGTTCAACCAACCGTCGGCCCAAGGTGCCCTGCAAGCCTGGAATCTAGCTACTTCTCCTGCAGGAAGGGCTTGGAGGAGGTAAGCGCCTGACTTCTCAATAGCAGCTTGGTTGAGATCTCGCTGCTTGAGAACATTGGGGCCATCTCCTAAGATGGAAGTCGGGAGAAGTTGTCTCAAGGATCGAGTAGCTGACTCCTCGATGGGATCGATTCCCATATCTCCAGCAATGCCCAACATTCCTCGAACTTGTTCTTTGGTGGACCGGCATGAACAAACCATGGCAATGTCGGCTCGAGAAATGAAACCGCCCTGAACAGCTATCCGGTCGATCGTCAGACCTAGTCCCCCGGCCTTCGTCGGAAGCGTCGCTTGGATCCATTGTCTGTCGGTCAACTGTCTGCCTAGAAGGTATTGAAGAGCAACACGTATGCGTTCACTATGGGCCTCGAGCAATGGTTGAAGATGGGAACGACTGATCGTACGACTACAATAAGACAACTTCGGGAAACTCATGCATTTCTGCAATAAGTGCAAGGCCACGTGTTTGTGGGGCAACTGTTCTATAGCCGTCACAGCCTCGTCGATCGCAGCGATTTTGAGGCGGTTCCATTCTGCGTAAAAGTCTTCCCGACCGCTGATGGGAACCTGAAGCATCTGAATGTCGATTCCCTTCACGATTCGAATTCCGAGAGCCTGAAAGGGTCGAAGGTCAGCATGGAAAGCTTCCCCTGAGAGGAGATAAAGAGTAGTTTTGCCCATGTCAAAGTGAAGTCCGTACTTCTCGGCGAGCGCAATTTCCTGCTCGAAAATCGCCCATACTGAAGCGACAGGCCCCCCACAAAAACCATCGTCCGCGAACTCAGGGTCGAAACAAGCATGGCTTCCCCCAGCATTACCGTAGGCTTCTTCATACATTCGTTTCCTGGCCAAGCAGAAAAGAGACCCCATAAGGGGGCAGCCTTGCTGTCCGCGAGCGGATTGCATCAATCGACCATGGTACACGAGGTGATTAGGGGCCCCATAGCAGAATTCGGCGAACTTACTAGAGGCCGTGGCGTACTGATAACATTCGTCCAAGAACATGTGAGTGTGGACAGAATTGTAAGCATTAGAGATGTCTCTTTGCAGAAGAACATAGTCGGTTTTGTGGTTGTTAGCACGAATCCATGCGCGAGCGGCGTGGATCATTGCCTCGGCCCCCGAACGGATTCCTACTGCAACTTGTTGGGGAGCAAGACGACTCTGGATACTTTCTTTGTCGAGAAGGAAAGTTGTCTTGAATACCAATTTACGCCAAACTGTCCCCATGACGATAAGACGAGCGTCCTGGTCGAGCGGGACGGCTCGCCCATGAGCGTCTCTTTTGCCTATGCCCACCAGGGTCCCCCCCCCCAATCCAAGCACGGAGCGCGATTGGCGCGTGTCCTTCCGCAAGGAGTTGAACGAAATCCCGGACTAACTCCACGAAAGAATCTACATCCCCTGTCTCGCCACACAGAAGCCGTAAGAAATCCGCGCGCAGTCCATCTGGACCTGGGCCTTTACCAACCTGGAAGGACTGAAGAGCCTTGAGGAGGAGCGGAGCAGGTATTTCGGGCGTATTTCCGGGAACAAGAGCGGGGCTCCTAGGAGGTATGCTTGGGGCGGGGAATTTAGCCGCCAGCTTGGCTTGCACAGCAGGAGTGTCATGCGCGAGCCCCGGCGAAAGCAAGCGTTGAAGGGCCTGACCGGCTCGACCAGTCATCACGAGACGTTCGACATTACGATGCAGTTCGCCTATGGCTGGAGAAGCAGCTTCCTTAGGGGCTCGGGGGCACTTCTGGGCTTGAAGGGCATCTTTCCAAAGTGTAGCACGCTCACCCAATTTCCATCTAAGGAGTAGGGCCCGTGAAAAATTGAGGGATTGCCGCGGTTTCTGACCCTTACCAAATTGTCTACAGATAGTTTTCGGAAACATGAGGAGTTCCGTCCATGCCCTGCGGCAAGCCTGTTTGGCCTCGGAGTCAGCAGAATTCGTTTCCCAAGCGTCCCACCGGTTGGTCCGCAACACCGCAGCGATACATTTGCCATATTCCTCTCGCGCAAGCGGGATCAACGATGGCGGATAGAGTTCCTTAGTATAAATTGGTTCGGTAAAAATTGCTTTGAGGGTTGGAAGTTCGCTCTGGTCATCTATGGCATGGTTCTCGGGCATCTGGGGGCTGATGAGTTTGGGCCAACATCGAGAATGCACCCCTTCGTGAACGCGAAGACTAGCCGAAAGGCCACAAACCCGACAACAACCTAACTTCCGATCGCGAAGCCATTGTTGGGTGGGCCTCCCCGGGAGCTCCCCAGCGAGGTGAAGATCCACATGAGCCCTGACAGCATCCACGCTTTTCCATCCTGGTCCTCCCCCCCCGAGGCATCGCGGGCAGCCTTCAACAGGACAATAATGTAATTGACCCATCAATAATCGTCTACCCCCCTGTTGTTCCTCCGCAAGCAATTGTTCGCTAGAGACATCTTCCCCAAAGAGTTCCCGAAACGTCGCCGCTGTCCCATCATCTCCGGCCCTAGCCCGCGAGCCAGCAATCCCCCCTGCTTGAGAATCTCCCATGGCCTCCATGGCCTCATCTGCTCTGCGCCGAATCTTCCTACCTTCGTCGATGTCCATATCGTCTGCCTCCCTCCGTGGGAAAGCTGGCCAATGATACACCAGAAGGAGCAATCCGATTCGAGTGGTCCATGGCATGCAGCCAGAACAAATACCGGCATGAATGCATGATAGGACCCGACAAAGAGGGATAGGGAAGTGGATATCGGCCCAATATACGAGAATCCCGCAGACTAAGATGAGAGAGCGCACCCAATCTAATCGCGCAGCGAGTTCCAAACTCATGTAAAAGAGGTACGCCGGGGGAACGAAGCGTTGTCCAACATCTATGATAAGTGACTCCCGGAATATCCCACGGCCACACACTGAACCAAACAACCTTTCTGACACCGCAAAGAATGTCCCAATCCAAACCTCCCAACATTGGCTGAGGAAGTTGTCTCCGCCGCCGAGGGAGCTTTTACGGACGGAACTGTTGCTACCGCGAACGTTGGCTGCACAACTACGTGTGTGGTGTAAGAAGAACAAAGAAGCTGCGTTAATCCAAGTCGATCTGCGGATTCTACTTGCCTCCCCATGAGTGACACGCCTTTCTACTTGTGGCTTCCAATCCAAAGGCGCCCCTTCGAGACCAACTTGGCAAACTAGGAATCCCCAAAACAGAACCTCAAACCAAGGACACGCCCATCTCTGAAATCTCTCCCCATAAGACCCCCGCCCCCTCGGCATCCAAGTGTAAGAGGGTGGTCGCACCCTTGTGGCGCGCAGCCGTCAGCTCAACGACTAGGCGTGGGCAGCGGGGGGCGCTTCCAAGCGCCACGAGCGGGCGTGCATGGCTTGGACACAAGGCTATTCCCGTTAAATTAGAATT